>JAKCPI010028140.1:0-15044 GCA_023213315.1 Euborellia annulipes | reverse complement strand
GACATATATTTAGTTCCCGACAGTACGAAACATTTGAATTCAGATGTAAAATTTATAAGTATGGGAAAATATTTATATTTTGTTACCATGGCAACCATTTCTCCTATCTTCCCTATGAAATACAAGAGTAAAGTGGTCTTCAGAAGATTTCAATCGTAAAATGAGAATATACATTTTAAAGAGCATCTAAAAAATAATTGATTTTTGAATTTAAAAAAAAATCGTTGGAGCAAATTTTGAGAAAATCGAAAAAAACTGAAAAAGTACATCAGTAAAGTACTAGTAATCTTTGGCCGATTTTGATTAAAAGCTTATTTTTCCGGTCCCGGGGGTGTTTAAGTTAAATATAGAATTTCAACCTCGTAGCTCAATTCCTTCATGCTTAAAATTGAACACAGACACACCCACCCATCCACCCACCCACCCACCCACACACAGACAGACCATGTCGCGAAAACCACTTTTTTGGATTCAGGGGACCTCAAAACGTGAAGATCCATCAAAATCTCGACATCGAATTTTTGACATGAATCCAATACTTTCTCTCTATATATATATTACATATATACATAGGTAAGAAAGTAAAAATGGATGCGCATACCTTTTTTCAAAGTTTATATTTGTCTACTATTGAACAAGATTGTTATCACCGGTCCAGCATCGTCATATATTTATATTTGTCAACATGCCTATTGCAACTTTTCTTCCACTATTTGGGGATTTTTAAAAAATTATTTATAAACTTATGATCTTTCTAAAGAGTGAAGATTTAGAAACTACCACAGTGATACATTCAAAAAGCTGTTTAATACACGTTATCTCAAAAGTTAAGAAAAGCTTGAGGAAAAAAAAAAACAAGACCAAATGGAAATAAATGAACCCTGTTATGCAATAGTGTGTCAAAAACCAAACATCGAGTTTTGAGAAAATCAACATTAAAGTTGGGGGGGGGGGGCCGCCGCACCCCCACCTCCTCGCGGACACGCGGGGGCTGGGGGCCGAGGATTTCGTTTGATTTTTTTAAACCAATTGGGTTACAAGAAGGTTTAAACAACACAACACCACACAACAATAGAACTATTGTGGTCAACGGTGTTAAAAGCGTAGTATGACGAAAAGAAGGTGGGAGGGGGGGGGGGGGGGGGGGGGGGGGGAGGGGGAAGAAGAGGGGAGGGGTTTTTTTTTTATTAAAAAAAAAAACATAAAAGTTTTTTTGTTTTCATTGGATTATATATAAATTTTTTTTGTCAATTGTGCAAGTAACATTAAATATAAATTTTTTTAGGACATATTTCATAAAAAATACTATTAATTAAAGCATTTGAAACAATATCCCGTGCTTAACTCAATTTTGAATTTTTTGGTCTTTGACACACCATTGCATAACAGGGTCCAAATAAGACAAGAGAAATGTAAAATAAAACAAAGGCCCGACTCCCTAATATATAAAGTTTATTTACTAATTCCCAAGGAGAAATGTTTGAGTTGAGAGAAAGAGCAGGTGGTGAGTTAGTGAGGTGTGTTTTGTTCTCAGAGGGGACCCCTGGAACTCACGTACTCTGTGCTGCCACGTGGCTCGGGTGCGGCGTGGGCGGAGCCCGTGACGTCACGACCTGAGCCGGCCAACGGCACAGAGGCGGCGACGACAGCATCGGCAGCGGCAACAGCAACAGCAACAGCAACAACGGTGACGGCGGCCTCGGCGGCTACGCCGATGGTACCCGCTGAACCAGAATCTAGCATCTCAGCTGCAGCAGCTGTAGCAACTGCAGCTGCAGAGTTGGCGGAAGCAGAAGCTGCAGCTGCTGCTCGCAAGCTTGCTCGCAAGCGTGACAAGGAGCAACGGCGCAAGCACAAACATCATCGTAAACGCAGCAAAAGTAAGAGCATGTCCCTTGAACCTATGCTTACAACAGAGCCCACAGACGACGTGATGAAGCTTAAACTCAAAATCACGCCAGCGTTTACGGCATTGCGTTTGCATAAAGAGGCAGCAAATGCAGCCGCATCGACGGCTGCAGCAACACGAAGTCCTCCAAGTAAAACACCCAATCCCGATCAGGAATCGATGTCGAATTTGCAGACTTTATCGGATGCCGCTGTCCGTATTCGTAGCTTAATGGGGACGGAGTGTAGTCGTCCGGCAACGGCTCCACAATCGCCGCCCTCAACTGTCACAAAACACGATGGCTCTAATTCGTTGCGTGTTGCAGCCGCCTATCCTAACACACTGGCTAACCTTAAACCTAATCTCTGCCTGCGCAACATCCCTAATCCCTCGGTTTTGCTACAGAGGCATCGGCAGCATCATGCCACCTAGAGATTGATTTCATTAGCTTTTAATTCTTGCAATCTAAATGCATCTGTTTTATTAAAAATGAAATACGTGTAGTTAAAATGAGCTATGGAGGGTTTTTTTTTAATTATAAGGGGCAGTGCAAGGAGGTAAGGGGGACGAAGTTCTTGCTAGATATATAAAATTTTATTCCATGGAATATTTGTCTAGATTTTGAAGTATTAATAGTGTTGCCGACATTGTCATTTTGTCCCGAAGATTTCGGGTTTATCGTATTAGGGCAAATTCAATGTTGGCAATCCAAGGTATTAATGTAAAGCAGAGATTGTTGGTTTTATTCTTTAAACACTATCAGCACCATTTTATTTTATTTAGAACTTTTAGAAAAAAAAATTAACCGTCCCCCTCACCAAATCTTTTGGTGATGACGTACATCATACATTTTTAGTAAGTCCCATCATCAAGGGGAGAATGGAAACATGTTCCTAGAGGAAATAGTTCCAAAACATTTCTTTTTTGTTTTTAATTATTACACTTATATCTATTTAATCAATTTTAATTTGTATGTGATATATAATTTAACTATTTAAAAAAAAACAACATATTTTAAACAAAAACGAAGAAATCTTTAAACTGAAAATATTTGTGACTCTATTATTTCACAAAAGATTAAACTTTTACAAGTCTGATTCTTTACCGGTAAAGCGTCAAATTTGGGCAATTTGCACAAATTGAGCGTAACATAGCCCTACATATGTAGATATGTAGTAGCTTAGATATAAATTCTATATTCGGTTTTACTAAGCTTTACTTTTACAAGTTTTATTAATTTCTATTTTGGAAATGTATTTTTCTCCGAGTCAGAAAGTTTTTTTTTTCTTTCAATTCCAAATAATAAAATTTGATCTCATAAATAAAATACTCCTAATGAAATATAAAAAAAAAAATAATTAAAAAAATCAAATCTAATAGAAACGCTATTAAATTTTTGTTTATTTATTTCGTACCATTTTATTTCTCCTTTACTCCTGGAGAAATATGAAATTTTATATTCATTTTCTACTATTTGCAGTTCATATCAATGTCTACGATGTTGCAATTTAGTGGTGTAATACATGTATATTAATTTTGGGGAATATATGTACACTCTGATCAAAAAGAACAGGAAATTTGTAAATATAGAATTAATTATACGCAAATTTTCTTGCAAATTTATTTTGTCTTTCAAATTAACAACCATCTGAAGCGACACACATAACCCAATCATCCCTACACTTTTCGCAGCCTTATGAAGGAATGGCCTTTGCATTTTGTTGTATCTCTTATATGGCCTTAAATGTATTACCACGTAGAGGCAATTTGAATTTAGAAAAGAGATCAAATCTAGCGAATACGGTTCCTGTTGACTATAAGATGAGAGATAGATTAAAAGAGTTCTTATACTTTAACAATAGCTTAGAAAAGGGATGAATCAAACAAGAATCTAATTTGGCCAAGAAGGTATGTGGCTTATTTCATTAATTTATTTTTTTGAATTTGGTTAAATTGATTGGTAGCCAATTCAATTGAAATAAATTTTTGTCGCGGGTGCAAACCCGCGTTCGGGGAGGGGGACCCGAACTCGTTTTTACCCTCCCCCTTTATAAACATATTTTAAAATTATATTTCAATGGGAAATGCTTTATTGAAATGTTTAAAATGCATATAAATTTCGATTTTTTCACGCGCTGACATAGCTCCGAGATTTCGACCTCCTATTTTTTTTTTTTTTTTTTTTTTTTTTAAAAAGTCATTTCGGCCGCCGGGGCCCTTTTTCCTTAAAAAATTTATTTTTAAAATTTTTTAAAAAAAAAAAATCCAAGGGCTCCCGGCGGCCGTCCACCGGCCTTGTTTTCCGGGGGCCACCTATCCCGATTTTCCCCCAGCACCGTCCATCTTGTTTAATCCTGCACTGAACTTAATGTTTCATCTTCAGGAGTAATACAAATAACTACGGAAAAACTGTTTATGCTAATAAATAATACATGGAAACATATAACCTTGTGTTTTAAACTATTTGACTGAGCAAGCAAATATTCAAAATTGGATAATCGAAAAAAAAGAAAATAGTGAGCATCACTTTGATTTTTGATCGATGTTGCTGAGGTTTTTTCGCTTTCCGCCCGATTTTGATACAGCATCAGAATATCGTAGTTTAACACAGGTCATCCCTAGTAATTATGCGCTCCATGAAGGTTGAGTTGGATCATTATTTGCCTCAGAAGTTTCCAGTTCCGCGAATGTCTTTCGATGGAAGAGATAAAATAAAATACGAGGAAGGATTTTAAGGCCTTCAAGCTTTGATTGAGTTAAGTAAGCATACGCCTATGTGTGTTTTTTCAAATTGTTATTTTGAAAGAGATAAAATAAATTTTCAAGAAAATTAATCCACATTTAACAGGATTAGGTAGATGTAGGCAGCCAGTAAAAAATAAAAAACTTTATTTAAATATCGTCGACGTTTCGGAGAGGCATCGCTCCCATCTTCAGGAAGATAAATTGGTAATTTTGCTTAGATAGTAACATGTCGGTTCATATAAAAATATAACAATAATTTGCATATACCATCAGATGTATGATTAATTGCATATGAGAATTGTAATAGGTGCCTGGGCTGTATTTATATGTGTTAAATGCGCCCAAAACATCAGCACTGACCAAGGGCGGTTACAAAGGGGGGAGGTAAAAGGGGTAATTATATATTAATATAAAATCAGAAAAATTAATACTTAAAAATATTATTTGTATATATATTCTGGGAAACAAGGACAGAATGCACCTTTAAATTACCAAAAGTAAGAGAAAATTGTGTGTTGTGCGACCAGCCACATCAGATTACTATCCCCCCCCCCCCCCGAGAAACTCCTCTGGATCCACTCTTGGCACTGACCAAGATTGAAATACTGTCTTTCAATCTTGTCAGTTAGTGTTGGAGTTTTGGGCGCATTTAACATAAAAATACAGCCCAGGCACTTTGTTGTCATATAGGCCTATAATTGATCATACATCTGATGGTATATGCAAATTATTGTTATATTTTTGTATGAACCGACATGTTTCTATCTAAGCCTACCCAATCCTGTTAATTACCACTCGGTTATCGAATTTCTTCTTCTTAATACACACTTGTATAATTTACAAATTCCCGGAACTTTTCAATCATAGTGTATTTTTAAAAATGAAACTCATAAGATTTTACTTAAATATAATCGCTATGAGGAGAAGCATCAATGCCAATATTAATAAAAATAAGTTAAGCTTATAGCCTTTCTCAACTTGTAGGGGGTTGAGTTGGTTCTCAAGTGCCAAAAGTGAGGCATGACCGTTAAGGGAGCATATTGTGTATATATGGGGCACACAGCAGTAGCTACGGGCTGGATATACTGGTATTCATTTAAAATATATTTAGATAAAAAAATTAGAGACCTAAAAAGAAATTTGTCTCTGTGTGAACTGTGAGTGATAGGCCTATACAATTTAACTAATAAAAGGGGACGAGCGTGAAAAAAAAATGTTGAAAAATGATGTAGAAGATCGTCCATTCATGGAAAATGGATAAATTCTTGGACTAATATCATTTATGTGCCGCACAATAAAATTATCAGAAAAGCCAGAGATTTCCAATGAAAAAAAGAAGCATTGTTAAAATCGACTGAGCTGTGTTTATTTCTTTGATTTAAAAAAAAACCCCGAGGTTTGCAGCTCTGGTAATAATTATCCTAATCACGTAAGCCTATATTCGTTTTTCATAGCTCCTTGGAATGTTTTGATCAGTGAGGGCGTTACAGGGAAATTATAATAAAATCGAAATATTTTTTTGTTTTATTTTTAATGAAAAAAAGGGGAACTGGAAATCCTTTTGGTCAATATATGTATATATAAAAATGTTGAGTCATCGCCAACCCCTAGGCAAATTATAGAAGTCGTCTTGAAAAAAAATCTCGACCCATTTAGAAATTAATTGCAAAAAAAAAAAATTAATTTTAAATGGCGATTGAAAAGTCTGAAGATAATCCCAAAATAGGCTTGAAACGTTGCTAATGTTCTGGCTTCAAAGCTCGTTTTCTTTTATTTTCTTCCTGTGATAATAATTCGAATATCTTAATTAAAAATAACAATGTTTAATCCTCCCTCCACCCCCCACCCCCTTGGAACCTAAAATGGTAAGTAAATCGTGCTCCTTGGCAATGTCGCAAATTTGGGACCCCAGTATGCATCCCGAAAAAAGAACTTGTAAGGACGTTTTGCCCGTCGACCGAATCGAGAGCACTGAATATTAATCCTATTCAAAAATTTACTATAATCTCATTTTTGTTTTTGTTTTTTTTTATTAATTTTTAAGTTTTTATTTGAAAATTATAGTTTATTAAAAGAACGAATAATAACAGATTAACTTAATACAATTGATCTGAAATAAAATAAGAGAATATCAACCTCTGAGATTAGCAGTTCCTTTGTTGATCTATCTTTTTTTCATTTACACTTTAATAATATGTAAAATATATATAAATAATAATGTAAATGTATAAAAAAAATAAAAAAAAAAATATATATAAATAAAGTCATATTTTTTAATAAACATGATGATGATTTTTGAATTGAAATTTTGCATTATTATTGAGTATTGAGTGTAAAAGATATTAAATTGAACAAAAAATAATCGAACTGTAAAGTTGAAAAAAATTTTATAGGAAATATAAAATTCCTTGATTTTTCTTTAGGATAGAAAAATTAAGGAGCAACTAAAGGGAAAAATGAACAAATGGCATGGAAAGCAATTTTGAAGGGGGCAAATGTAAAGCAAATCAGGCTAAAATCCCCCGGGGATGGCCGTGAAAATAAAATCTGGCACACTTAATGAGGATCCAGGAAAATCCACGAATTGATATTATTTCATCATTTATAAGAACAAAAATTCAAGTTTTGTTCAATAATTGACTAATTTCAATTTTGTACAGATCTAAAAGTTTTTTTTTTTTTTTGTAATATTTTCAGTATACTACAACTGAATGAATCACTGACTAGATATAATTCAATATTAATATTATGCTCCTAAAGGCCTGGTTTTGTCCTTATAAAAAATGAATGAATAAGTGTTGAAGGGAAGGGGAGAGCAGAAATCATAATCAAATGAACGACAAAAATATTAAAAAAAAAATACTCCCTTGGTAATTTTTTTTTATTTTTACTATTGGGGACCTATTTTGGCTTTAGAGCCAATTTTGACTATTTAATTTTATTATGCCATTTTGTATCGATGGTTTTGGTTGATAATTCTTAAATGAGAATGTTTGTTACTTCTATTAATAGTGCGTTAAAATATATAAATAAAATAGTCTCTTCTCTAGTTCAAGATTTCTATTTATTATGAAATAATACTTAATATCTTCAGAAGTGAAGTCTACTCAGGGCCGAAACTAGAAAAACTTGTGCCTGGGGCCATAATTATAATTTGCCCCCCCCCCCCCTATAAAAAAAATTTTTTATTCAACATTAAATCTGCTTCCAGCCAAAAGCCCCCCAAATTCTGGACTAATTTCAACGCCTCCCCCCTCCCCTCCCTAGACCAGACGATTAAATGAGATAAATATTAGATTTAAATATTCCTTCTAATAATAAAAAAAATATTTAATATTATTTTTAGATAAGTTTGTTATTCTTTGTCTTAACTACAATGAATAATAAAATTTTTTTTGTAAAAATATAAACGTTGCCCAGGGCACCTTTCTTTAATGCGCCCGGGGCTGGCGGCCCCTTGTTACGGCACTGTCTACTCTAAAGATGACCCAATTGAATTGACGAAATACATATTAAGTATAATTTTATATTTAATATCTTGAGACAGAGAGCCAAGTATTTTATTTGTATATTTTAATTTAAAAAAAAGTTTCAACTAGATTCTGCCGTCAAAATTATAAATGTCTTAGTTCGTTATTTTTTTAAATTTTTTGAACTTTGTTTTATTTTTTTTACCAATTTTTATATTGAAACAAAAGGTACGAAACAACCCTTAATAAAATCTATTCAAAGTTAGTGAAATAATGAAAAACAGAATTGGCGCTTAATTATGAAATTTCGCCAAATGCAACACGTTTTCATTATTATTTGTTCAATTTAATATTTCTATAAATATTTATTTAATTTTCTGTGAATATCTGTGAAAAAAAGTATTAATCAAAAATACTAGGATAAAATCGAGTGAATAGGGTCAACTTTCATTATAGAGAAAGGCTCTTAAACAAGATACTATTCAAGAACGACTCATAGGATGGTTGGTAGTATCAAATAAGAATAGAGCGATTTATTAGCGAGAAGGATCCTTTTTGACCCGACCCTATTCACCCGACTTTACCCTATATATAATTTTAAGTAGAATTGCCAAAGTGAATAATAGATAATAAATAAATCAACTTTACCTATTTAGCCATCGGCGGATAGGGAAAGTTAAAAATATTATTATGATAAATAAAGAATTAACAAGAGATATGTGCAAAAAGTGCAATAGAAAAAAAATATATAAGTAAAAGAAAAAATATATCATATCATTTATGTTAAAATATGCGAATTTTTAATGTAAATAATATTTTTAAAAAAATAAAATAAAAAAGCTTAGCGCTTGTTTTTAAAATTATTTTTGGCTCTTGTATATTTTTTTTTTCTTGAATAGTCGCAATGAAACGACTCTAAGCTAAGCCTAAAGCGAAATTCTATGTAAATTATCAATTAACAATCTTTATTGAAATATATATAAGGTGGTGAAGAAGTCTTTGAAAAAAATCCACTATCTCGCGCCATTTTATTTCTTTTTTTGTAAGCATATTGAGACAAACCAGCGTGTTAGCCATTTTGAATATTTTTTCTTACAATACATAGACCAGAGCCCAGAGGCCAAACCCGGCCCGACAGATAATTTTATCCGACCCGCGGATGTTTAGGATTTTTCAAGTCGAAAAAAAAAATGAAAAAATTATAAATAGGCGTAATAAAAAAAGACTTTTTAAATTTATTAAAAATAATAAAAATGGGGAAACATACGTGCATGTTGTGTGTACATAAAATTTTAGTTTTACAGTGGTATAGCTACCATGGACAAGAATTTTTACATGACAGCAAAAATAACTGAGAAACTGTATATCTCAGCTATTTTCAGGTATCTACGGTATCACGGGACAGAGTAGGTATACTATCTTGGTTGAACCAATAATATTATTTCGCGGCTATTTTTCGCTAACTACCGAATTGGTACGAAGACAGGCGAATATGGATGGCGGAGGGGAGAAGAAAAAGAATCGAAAGCATTGTGTGTGGCATATTTGTAGTGCTCCTCAGGATTCCTTTTTTTAATTCTCATATTCATGTGGCCCGTTTCAAATAGATTTAAATCCTAATTTGGCTCTTGCGGCAGAAAATTTGGACACCTCTGTACTAGACTAAACAATCCAGAAGCAATATTTCAATCACATTAATTTTTTTTTATTTTTTAAATAAAAATTTGCATTTTTACACTTTTAAAAAACGGGTTCCTAATATCGGATAATGGGTTACCCCAATATCGGACAGGGAAATAAGCCATGAAAACAACATTTGAGAAAAAGCAGTTGAAAAAAGTTTATTAAGAGGTATAAAATTAGGTACAAGGTGCTAATTTATTATCATGTGACAGTTCAGAACTTAGCAAATATTTTTCAAACAAATAAATATACCAAATAAATTATAAAAAATATCATTAAGGAACAACAGATTATGATGCGAATTATGGAACGGTAGGTTTCCAAACTCAGCTGAAAAAATATGCTCATGACAATTTATTCACCAATAATAAACAAGAGGGGGGAGGGGTTCTATGTTGTGACATAATATTTGTAGGGGTTTGTTTGTATATGACTAACTGTGACAGGGGGGGGGGGGGGGGACTAGAATATCGTCAAAAAAAAAGGCGTGACGTAATATGTGGACGACCCCTAAATTCAAAAACCAAACAAATATTTTTCACAACTCACACTGACAACAGATAAGTCCACTCAACGTCGCTCTAGGATAGAGGAACTGAGGGGTGCTAGTTACAATTTTTTTCGCTTCGTTGCAGCATACAGGAGAGCCAGAACTTTGGTATCCGATATTGGGCGCCTATCCGATAATCGGTTACTTTCTCCTAGTGTTAAGAATGCTTTGTTTTTTTATTTTAAATTTTTAATGTGCAATTAAAGATTATGTGAGACTTGGGACAACATGAAAGCAATCGTTTTCCTATTATTTCCTATCTAAACGAAGGTGATCACACCCGGAGCAGCAATAGTCTGACTGATTTCCCTGATATTGTTGGATTTTTACTTTTATGTTTACCTGTGTAAGGGAAAACATTTTAAATACAATATTTGCACACATTTTCATCATATATTATGAAGTAATATATTTTCCGAGTAAAAATGATCGAGGGTCCACACGCCCACAGCAGATCTGAATAGTGAACCTTTAGGGACAAACAGGGATACTCACACGCCCGCACCAGGGACACACTTTTCTTCTGGTCACTTTCGATCTACTGTGTGTGTCCCTGGTGTGGGCGTGTCTATCCCTGTTTGTTCCTAAAGGTTCACTATGCAGATCTGCTGCGGGCGTGTGGATCCCTCGATCATTTTTAATCATTTTTACTCGGGCCGATAATTGGTATTCCCGAATATTCGTCGTCCTGTGACGATTCAAATTATCTGGTTTCTACTGTATTTTAATTAGCTCACAGTGCAATTTGGCCCCGGTTTAAATGATAAACAAATTTTTTTTACCACCTCTTCTACTCTCAAAAAAGGAATTTATTCAAAGACTTTTTCACAACACTAAGTTGATCAACAGGCAACCATTAACTCTAAAATATTAAAAAAAAACAATAAAAACTTTGTAAAATCTTTATTTAAATTTTTTTTTTTTTTTTAATGAAGAAATATTTACGTGTTCATTAATTATAAGAATGAAAAGAAGAAAGTTCATTTTATTGATAGTACAAATACCTAATAAATTTTGCTGTATAAATGGAATAAATAAAAAAAATTTTAATTGAAACTAGATTTTTTTTTTTATTCATATTTTTAAGTTTAGCCTTTTATTCTGAACTTTGTCTACGTTCTTTTATTCCCTTCTCCTTGGGCAGTTAATGGTAAGGTAAATAACACTGATCAATAAAAATGACAAGATTTTTTAATTTTTATTTTTACTAATGCTAATATACATAGGCGTAGCCAGGGGGGGGTTTTGGGGGTTCAAACCCCCCCCATGGGACCCAAGCCATGACTAGATATTTAATACAAATTATATTCCACATAGGGTAAGAGAAAGTAAAATATAATAATTTACTCTAGCTAAAAAAAAAAAACCAAAATGATTTATAAATACCCTAAAATAACCTTAAATTTTTGAAAAAATTTCTTGATCCCCCATCAAAAATTTCGCTACGCCAATCCTAATATACTAAATTCATATGTGGAATTAGTTTTGCAAAATTCTAATCCGATTTAAGAAATTCGGCTCGCAAAAAAAGGGGTTTGAATATTTTAAAGCCCTCGAAAACTCGACTTTGATATGAGTGGTAGGCTATATCTCTTTGGAAAGGGGATAGGGTTCTTAGGTTTTGAGATAAAAAGGAAGAATCTCATTTAGTTTTTGAATACGTTGATTTTTCCGAAAAATTCAAAATTGATATAGCTAGTGAGGCCTGGAAAAGATTTAGAGAAAAGGTAATTCCAACAAAATGGCGTGAAATAAAATATGTAGAATTAACTTGATAATAAATAAATAATTTTATTTGATGGATTTACTTTCCCTCTAATTGTTCCAAAAGCTTTTACTCTTTGCCTGGGTAAATCTCGCTATTTCAAAGTGAATATTTAGCGTAAAATCAACCGCTTAATAACATTTTTGGATCTCCAACTAAATGCTTTAATTACATTGTCTCTTTTATTTATTTATTTATTTATTTAATTATACCATGCCCAACAGCATGAACCATTTACAGGGCAGGTTACAGACATAGTTAACCAACACATTGATCATGTACATATTTTTTGTTTTTAAATTGATGGTGTATTTGTCGGCAAGCCTAATTTAAAGATTTCACTGATTACTTTGGGTGATCGGAAGAAAAGGTCTATCTTATTATATTTAATATTATACAAATCACACATTCTTATAAATGGGGATCTTTTGAGATAATTGTTGGTAGAGTGTGGAAGGTAGAATAGATCGCAGCCGCGAGTAGACCTCAAAGGAGCATGGAAATTAATTAGGGACAGGGAAATAGGATCATCAACAATTCCAAGTACAAGTTTCGATAGATGAATAACATGCATGGCCTCCCTTCTGTTCTCGAAGCGTCCAAGGCCATGTTCCTCCAGGATAGACAGGTAATCGAAAGAATCAACAACAGGATAATTTCCATGTTGTTTAAAATATAGATACCTGAAAATTTCTTATTGATTCTTTCGATTTTGTTGGCATGGACCTGGTGTATGGGATTCAGATGACGGAGCAGTACTCGAGCTTAGAGACGATTTTCAAAGCTGATATTATCCCCTCGCAACAAGCGATAGTGCCCCTACAAAACAAGCAAGATGTTTAGTTTTCCGAAATAGGGGCCTCAAAATGACTAAAATAACCCTTTTTGATCCTTAAAAACTTATTACCTATTTACTTATGTAGGCTTAATAAAAGACTTGTTTTCAGTTTAAGAGCAAGTTTTCCAAATAACCCAGGTAGGTCAAGGAGATACACCATATTGAGCGTGTGACTGCGTGACTATGTGTTAAATTCTCATCTAATTATAGATAAATAAATAACACTAGGTTAAGATTCATTTATTACTAACTTTAGTTAGTTGTGTCATAGCTCTGAAGATGATGATTTAACATCGAAATGCGCATAAGCTAAAAATAAAAACCTTTTGAAACTTAACCTTGTGTTATTTATTTATCGATAATTAGCTCTCACGAGCCGAGCCAAGCCAAAAATAAAATACTTTATCTGAGGAACGAGCCCGATCCGTGGGAGCCCACACACTTGAGGACTCTCCCGAGTCGAGCCGAGCCGAGCCGAGTCGAGCCGGACAAAAGGCCCAGGTGGCTCGGCTCGGCTCGGGAGAGCCCACACTTGCGGATTTGGCTCGTTTGAAGGCGAGCCAAGCCGGAGTCGCGTACCAAAGAACGGCCTGTATGGGGCGCTATAGGTTTTACGTCCAACGTAGATACACAAATAAACAGGAGAATTCAGACTGAGAATTGGTTTTTACAAAATATCAAAGAATCTTAAAATTATACTGCCACTGGTCTGAAAGTTGGCCGATAACAATACAAACAATACAAGACGAAAATATAATAGAAAACTGAACTGCATGGTTTGTGCAATAAACCAGGTTTATTAAAATGCGACAATGGAGAATGTTCGAATGGGGATAGAATGAACACCAATAGTAGGAAAAAGACCAAGAACGAGAAAAAATGACATCTGAGGAGAGAGATCGTTTTTTTTTTTCAAAACCGAATATATAAGATTTTCCAACAATGAAAGCAGAATTTTAAGAAAATGAATTATACTGTATTATAATTTTATTAAGAGTAAAGAGTTTTTTAAAGATAAAAACTTTTCTACTCACATTTATGTGAGTCTTATGTCCATGAAGCGAGGAGAGATCTCAGCCAACATCAGGTAAGAGACGCATCTAAAAAAAGAAATTTTGTATTATTAGGAATAGTTTTAAATATAAATATTATGTTATATGTGAATTAATTAACTAATCCTCCTAGTTAACGAGATAATCTTTGTTTTTGGGTCCACCCAGCTCCATTTATCCAATCTCTTCTATGCTAGGGAGGATGTTCTGGTTTGAAGAGAGACTCGCTCATATAAAAGGCCTACTAAAGACATCAGCACCTTTTGAGGAATGCTTCAGTGAGAGGGAACATTCTTTGCGTCCCTTCCACAGGGATATCAGACCAAATCCTCTCAAATAATAAATTTTTCATTTGAGAGATTTAATTATTATATTGTTACAATTAATTTCAAAAGAAGAGATAGGACTCAATGCTTTACAATAGGGAAATTTTCAGTTTTTCAGCCTCCTCAAATGAAAATTTGGCGAATCGACTATTTTTCCAGTATTTTCCATAACATCCTCTATAAGGGGCAAAACTTCATTTCGAAATCACGACAGGAAGTTAATCAAACAAATACGATATTTTTCCTCATACACTTTCTATGGGAGAAATCGAAACTTCAGTAATTAATAATTCGAAATTTTTTTGAAATTTCGATACAAAAATAATTTTCCTGTAATCCCTAGAAGGTCAAGCATTTAAAATATCGTTTCGAAATTCCAATCCCAAACAGAGCATGACAGATAGACACACATTAGCGAATTATATAAAATAGGTAACACAGGCCAATAGTGATTTTGGTGTCTGAGTATTTTGAACTAATCTTGGGTAAATGGGTAGCCTTGATTCTAAAAATGCCATCAATTTATTTTTTAAGGCGTTGCTTCTTAAAAATATGCAGGTAGTTGAAATACAATACATAGAAATATAAAGTTTCAGTCCAATAGGTGGTTTAGTGGTGCAAAACGCGGCTAAAAGTTTAATTTTCTTGCGTTTTTTTTTTAACTTTGGACAGTCCAAAAAATTTCTTGCCATCTTTGAATGCAAAAAACATATATTTAAGATATTCT
>JAKCPI010028139.1:0-50615 GCA_023213315.1 Euborellia annulipes | reverse complement strand
CTGGCTACCTGGCTACGGCCTTATTCAAATGTTTATTTAATTGGAAAATTTCGTCTATTTTTTTTTCTAATACATGTACTTATACCTTTAATCATTTTATTTTTTTAATTAAATCACATCCTAAAGTATATTTTTTTAAATTTTTTTAATGACTCATATTTAATAATTTTTTTTTAATTATTCAAATGTCTTGATTATGACGTCAAGATGGTGTCAACGTCACGTCCTAGCCATTTTGGATGGTCTTCTGTGATTGGCTAATGATGAGACTTTCTGACAAATCAGAGCGCTTCTTATATGCCGGTGCTGGCTGGCTTCAGGTCTCTCTCTGCTTGCCGTAAACCCAACAGTTGCCATTGCGAGGGCCTTGTATTCACATCGTTTCCGCGTTAGTGTGATCCAGAAAAGACGCTATCTTTAATTTTGTTATTTGAATCCGACCTCTCCGGAATTGCTGGTCACCTTTGTCTTTCTGAATATTCTACATTCCTTAACATCGTTGTTTGTTCTACCAACCATATCCTCGAGCCTTTATTAATTCCATCCGTGGCTTCCATTCTCCAAACGCCTTCAGGTACCCAACGCCATTTTTTCTTAATTTTTCTTTAATTACTTCAAGTATTATAAACCACACTGATTACACCAAAATACATTAATTTTTCATCTCTTTATTACCTTGTATATTTATTGTCCTTGTCACTGTATCATTCGATTTCTCCTTCTCTTTCTCTCTCTCAGCATGAACCTGTGTACCTGTCTATAATAATCTATATTTATATATATCATGTATTATTTTCATAAGGGCTAATGGGGCTAATCAGCCCTTGCCCAATATAATTTAATAAATCAATCAAATCAATCAATCTCTCTTACTTTCGCAAACAACTAAAATCGATAAAAATAAAACTATTAATAGAAACTACTATTTATTTTAATGTTCAAAGTTTATATAAAAAACTATAAAACGTGCGAAATATTTTTTAAAAGCATTACTTTGTTGGAAGGAGATTTATACATTTTTATAACTTTCTCTTACCTCTACATATGAAATATATAGAGAAAGTATTTTTATTACGGGATGAAGGCAGGTCCTTATTCCTTATTTTTTTCTCACAATCCTTTGGTCGTAGGCCAGCTAGATATTATGTTGGGTTATTACTATGATTGTCTAGGCAGTTTTTTAATTAGTACTTTATATTATTAAAAAAATATAAAAACTAATATTTTTATTATTATTTGAACTGAATATTAAACTAGATATAATATTTCATTTATGTAATTTTAATTGGAGCTATGATCAAACATTAATAATATATTATTCCACTATCATTTACGACAGACATATACTGTAGCTACAATATTTATTTTATAGAAAGATATTTAATACATGTATCATATGATATAATTTTAGAAATAAATTTTTTATGACATAATCCTTTTGAAACTATGGTAATGAAATTTTATATCAAATCAAAATAGAGTAAACTATTTAATTTATTAATGTTTTTCTACTATATGCTTGTTTGATTTTCAGATCAAATAAATAAAAAATATCTTCTTTTTTTTCAATGGATTAGTGCAATTAAGTGCATTCCAAGAAATTTAAAAAATATCTGTTTTTATATTCTAGGAATGTATATTAGTATAAAAAAATCTGGTGTGACTGGTCGCACAGCACAGAACTTTCTCTTATCTCAGGTAATCGAAAGTTGTGTACTGTGCTTCTCACACCGGATTTTTTTGGGGTTGAGTTATATTTAGTTTCCCATAGCACCTTAATTCCAAACTTGACCACATTTTAATTGTAATTTAAATGCTGACTGCTTGAAATCAACTATGGTTATTTTTCATTCAAAAGAATTGGAAACATTTTTTTCTAAATGTGTAAAAGGGCCGACCCCCTTTTGAATCGAAATTTACATGCAAATCCCCAAAGGGATCTAACATTAGTGGCCAACTTAAATATAAAATTTCCATCTCGTAGCTCATTTTCTTCATGCTTAAAAATGTCCTCACAGACAGACACACAGCCCGGGGGCGGGATCCATTTTTTTGTGCTCAGAGGATCTCAAAACATGCATTTCCATCAAAATCTCGACATCGAATTTTCGACATGATCGCAATACCTTCTCTCTATAATTTCATAGAAAGTAAAAAAGCCTACAGATTAATAACATATGATAACTAATTATAAATATCAACTAGCCATATGACCCGTTCGAATTAGGGAATTTGAAGTCCGAACCAGAACGTTATTTATTTATTTTTTAAAATAATTAAATCAACCATATCGAATGTATTATACACAGTGGCGTCATTTCAACTTTTTCTTGGGGGGGGGGGCAAATACCACTGCCCCCCCCCCCCCCAAATGACGCCACAGATTATACAGTATAATTACAATCATATTTGTTTATTAAATCTTTAAAATTGTGATGTGGTTTTGTTTGCGTCATCCATTTAAGATCCTTTTATTTTATTCACACTGCTTATTTAACACCCTATACTATCGAACTAGATGGAGGGTGGGAGGGGGCAGCGGCGTAACCAGCCTTTGAGGGCGGGGGGGGCGAAGCTCAACTAGGGCGCCGATTTTCCAGGGGGCTCCGCCCCTGGACCCCTTGCTCGCCTTCGGCGAGCAATTGCCCGCCTTCGGCGGGCAAATTTCTTGCATCCAGTAATTTTCTCAGCGAATTTGTTTACATGTTTTTTAATGGCACCTGTATGATTTTGTTTCGATTTTTCTTTGCTTTTACGAAAAATGTCGTTTTCTTCTGTGATTATTTCAAAAACTATTCAGTTTTCGAGAAAATATCAAAGAATAAAAACTTTTTAAAATAGAGTATTTTATTTCGACGGGCATGCAAATGCAATTTTATTTAAAAATTGCTAGACATTCGCTCATTCATTCACTCGGGCGGAAATGGGCGGATTTGAAAAAATTCCGGGCGGGCTCGGGCGGGCCTGAAGAATGGTAAAAGCATCTCATTTTGAGAAAATCGAAAAAACTGAAAAACTACATCAGTAAAATACTAGTACTTTTTGGCCGATTTTGATTAAAAGCTTATTTTCACGGTCCCGGGGGGTGTTTAACTTAAATATAATATTTCAGTCTCATAGCTCAATTCCTTCATGCTTAAAAAAATTTTGGATTCCAAAAAATTAAATATTAAGGCTTATACGAATCCTGAGTAAATCTCCAGAGCCATAAAACATCAAATTAAGGCTTATATATTGCAAAATAAAAAAAAATTTAATTATAAAGCCTCTATATACGTTATTTATTATTTTTGGAATTAAATTCATTTAAAATAGTAGAATTCAAGTTGTAATATAATTTTAAAAGAAAACAATCAATTTTTTAAGACAATCGATGAAAAGAATATGATAAAATCACATACGCTGGGCTATATCTTAGAGGCCGTAGGGCGCCTATGCCGGTTTCGGGGGGCGCCAAGGGCTCGATGCGGGGGCTCGAGTCCCCCTCGCCCCCCCCCCTGGTTACGCCACTGGGAGGGGGCACACACGTGAACAAGAAGAGAGGATTCGCGCGGGATGGCAACCTGCTTTCACGATTCGCTAAGAAATGGCAGAATAAATACAAACCAGAGAGAAGAAGAAAGCTGCTTTAATGGAGGGTGAAAAAAATAAAAGAAAAGCCTGTTACGACCTGGCAATCCGATTCATAACACGGTGGCATCAGGATTAAAATAACTTGTGGCTTTTTTCGGTTCTTCTACTTCTCCTTTCCAATGAAAAATTGCAGTCAAAAAGTCTACGTGTGTGCCTGTGGAAGGGGGAGTAAAAAAAAATTCAATTTGTGAGAAGACGGAAAAAACTATGTCTTTTTGAAAACTTTTTAACATACTTTTTTTTTTTTATCTCTCTCTCGTAAACAAACCTTATATCAGGATCTCAAATAACTTAAAATGAATTGATAACAACTTTAAACGAAATTATTTTTTCCATATATTTTTTTTTTATATGTATAAATAAAATATCTGGTGTGACTGATCGCACTTTCTGGTGTGACTGATCGCACTTTCTTCACCTTCGGTAATCGAAAGTTGTGTTCTGTGCTTGTCACACCAGATTTTTTTGTACCGACCTATAGTACATTTTTTTTTAACACACTTGTCCATTCACACTCACATTCACACACACATACATACAGTATTTTCGTCAACTTAGACCATATATAAGACTTTATACGATAACCGTTATTATGAATATATATTTTGGGGTCCAGGCATTCTTATTTAAGCCATTTGGTATCCAAATGCCTTAAATAAAATCATTCGAATTGCCTCGGATCCGAACCCCCGACCCTTGGTATACAAGGCAGGCGCGCTACCATATTGAATATTTAGTTTCCGCCAATATAGTAGAATTAAAGATGTAAAATTTATAAATATGAGAGAATATTTTTATTTTGTTACCATGGCAACCATTTCTCTTATCTTTATGAAGTACAAGTACAAGAGTAAAGTGTGCTTCAAACAATTTTGAGGGCTAAATAAGAATATACATTTATTTGAAAAGTAATAGAATTTTTTTTTTTCAAACAACGCTCAAATAGACTGTAAATAAATAAGCCTGTCATTATATTAAGATAACAAATTTGCGAGTTCGTGTTTGATTGGGCAAAAATTACGCCTGCCGCGAAAGCGTGGAGGTCATAGTTCGACTCCAGGGGGCGCAATTGTTGCCCAATCAAACACGAACTTGATCTCTCAAATTTGTTATCTTCAAATTTTAACCCTAGGGTATTAACATTTTTTTTTTTTTTACTAATTTTTAAAATATTTGTTTTATTTGTCTTTTGATAACAAATTTGAAATAATAATACGATTTACAGAACCATCAGGGGTGGATTCCCCCCCCCCTCCATTCTCGTTAAAACTCTCTGGCTCCGATCCTGTAAATATGCTTAATGAGCTTTTTTTTTTAAGATCCACTAGGAATTATTTATAATTATTAGGGGTGGAGGGATGGAGAAAGCACACTGAGCTTTTAACATTCACCTGATAATATATTTTACATCTAGATAAATATAAAATAGTGGTTTTATTTGTCTTTTGAAAATTCAAATTTGTTATTATTATACAGGGTTGTAATCAGGGGTGAACATGGAATCTAAGCCCCCCCCCCCCCCCCTCCCAAATCCGGAAAAATTATAAACCAAGAGAAAATTTTAATACTGTTATATATTATTAAAAAAAAAAAAGTATTTTATATTTTTAAATTTATTAATTTAAGAAGGAGAGATTGCCTTTCGGATTATCCGAACCCCTCACCCCCTTCCGTTAAAATTTTTTGGCTAAGGTCCTGTGAATATACTAATGGTATTGTTAGATTTTTTTAAGAAAAGTAGGAATTATTTTAATTAAGGGTGGGAGGGAGGGGTGGAGGGATGGAGAAAGCACTCTGAGTTTTTAATATTCGTCTGATAATATATTTTTCATCTTTACTAGAGTTCGATTAGAATAAAAAGTATTTTTTTATCTTTAATAAATTGGGAATCTCTATTTTGATCCTTTTCTAAAGAGAACACAAACAAGCATAGACGTCTCTCTTTTAGTTGAGTGCGCGACTTGCTAGCATTTCGATCGTTCGTTCTCTCGGGTATTTATTTTAAAGTGAATAATTATTTAATAGTGTAACTCACCCACATCGTCAGGCAACCCACCCCCCGTCAGCGTCTTATTAGAGGTAATTAATATTCCCTTTTTATTTTATTTTTTTTTATTATGAAAAAAAATTGATAAAAAAAATATTTTTAAAATTTGTTTTCTCCATTCGAATATGAAATTGATTAGTCTATTATTAATTAAATATTTTAAAAATTCTCTTGGAGAAGGGTGGAGAGATACGAATTATTAAAAAGAAATTTTTTATTTTCTTAGGTTTTTAATAGATTAATCCGGCTATTAAAATATAAATATTTCTGATAATCAAAAAAAATTTGATCGTAAATTAGATACTATACAATAAATATTACTTTAGGCTTAAATAGAAATGACTGGACCCCCAATAGATATATTAATAATTAACGGTTATCGTAAAGTCTTAAATGGCCTAAATTCCCGAAAAAGACTGTGAATGCGTGTGTGAGTCAAGGGCGGATACAGGGGGGGGGAATAAAGGGGTAATTACCTCCCCCTCCCCTGAGATTTGAGAAAAATATTTTTTTTTTGGAAACAAATTGTATTTTTAATATAAAATTTTAAAAACTAATACTTCAAAATTTGATTTTATATATATTCTGGTAAATAACTACAGAATGCACCTTTAAATTACCGATAATAAGAAAAAAATTGTGTGCTGTGCGACAAGTCACCCCAGATTACCCCCTCCCCTGAGAAGCTCCTCTGGATCCGCCACTGGTGTGAGTGTGAATGAGTAAAAAGTGTGTTAAAAAATTAGGGTCCGACCGAAACAAGATTTTCAGCCGAAACCGAAACCGAATATTCGGCCTCAACCTTAGTTTCGGCCGAAACCGTAACCGAAACCGAAACTTGTATTTCCTATAAAAATTTTTTTCATTTTACCTTTTTTTTTTTTGAATTTTTTTCCTTCCCGTGAAAATCATTTTACCTTTTTTTTAGGGAGACTAAAATTTTTTCTCCCTCAAGTGCAAATTATTTGACCTTTTTTTTTTTTTTGCATGCGAGTCTCATCCCATTTTTTCAGACTCTGGTTTCGGCCGGCCGAAAGGTTCGGCCACTTTTTGGCCGAAACCATGATTTTTGGCCGAAACTGGCCGAAACCGAATATTCGGTCGGTTCCTATAAAAAATATATTAGTCTACTTTCTCTTACCTCTATATATGTTAATATATATAGAGAGAAAGTTTTGGATTCATGTCAAAAATTCGATGTCGAGATTTTTTCAAATCACGGAGCGGGGGGGGAGGTAATTACTCCCCTTGTAACCGCCCATGTTATATAATATAATAATTCGGTTATAATTACCAGTATAATAAAATTTGCATTTCCATTGAAGGTTCATTTTCTAAATTTACACCCCTCATCCTGAAGGTTTGTTTTCTTTTTACTTTCTCTTACCTATGTATATATGTAATATATATATATATACATATATATATATTAGGAACCGATCGAATATTCGGTTTCGGTTACGGTTTCGGCCAAAAAGTAGTCGAAACTTTCGGCCGGCCGAAACTTGAGTCTTAAAAAAAAAGTCAAATGATTTGCACTTGAAGGGAAAAATATTTTGTCTCCCTAAAAAAATATAAATTTTTATATAGAAATACAAGTTTCGGTTTTGGCCGAATTTCGGTTTCGGTTTCGGCTGAAAATCTTGTTTCGGTCGGACCCTAATATATAAGAGAAAGTATTGGATTCATGTCAAAAATTCGATGTCAAGATTTTGATGGATCTTCACGTTTTGAGGTCCCCTGAATCCAAAAAAGTGGTTTTCGCGACATGGTCTGTCTGTCTGTGCGGTGTCTCGGGGGGGGTGTGTGTGTGTGTTCAATTTTAAGCATGAAGGAATTGAGCTATGAGGCTGAAATTTTATATATAAGTTAAACACCCCCCCGGGAGCGTGAAAATAAGCTTTTAATCAAAATCGGCCAAAAAGTACTAGTACTTTACTGATGTACTAATAGTTTTTCAGTTTTTTTCGATTTTCTCAAAATTTGCTCCAACGATTTTGTTTTAAATTCAAAAATCAATTATTTTTTAGATGCTCTTTAAAATGTATATTCTCATTTTGCCATTGAAATCTTCTGAAGACCACTTTACTCCTGTACTCCATAAAAAATATAGGAGAAATGGTTGCCATGGTAACAAAATATAAATATTTTGCCATACTTATAAATTTTACATCTGCATTCAAATGTTCCGTACTGTAGGGAACTAAATATATGTCGACACAAAAAATCTGGTGTGACAAGCACAGAACACAACTTTCGATTACCGAAGGTAAGAGAAAGTTGTGTGCTGTGCGCCAGTCACACCAGATTTTTATTATTTATTTTCATAACCACATTAAAATTTTAATATACTGTCAAAAACTCTTATTTAATTATTTCCTCGTATATATTTGTCAACATAAATAAAACACGAAACAAAAAAGAAATTACTTATTTAATAGGCTCCTACCTACTTACAATGTTTCTCGTTTTTTATGCATTGGTATACAACATGTTGTTAGACTCATTTAAGTACGCTATAATTTAATTATTTAGCTGTTATGTTTTTTATCTCAAGGAAATCTCTCTTTCGTTACTAAAGCCTCTCGATGGGGCTCACACCCTCTCATCATCCTTTTAGGGCTTTTCGCCTCCTAAAAAGGCCATAAAAAAGAATTACACTCCAACACCTAAGGTGGATGTCGATCCGTAATAAAAGGGGATTTAATTTTCTTCTTTACTTTATATTATTCACCTTTTATTTTATTTTTTCTTCTTGCCCTCTTCTGTGAGGGGTGGGTGAGAATATTTAAAAAAAAATAAAAAAATTAGATATTTAATTTATTAAATAAATGAAAAAATTGTTTTAGATGAGAGATTATTTTAAATTTTTTTTTATTGCTTCTTCGATTTTTTCACGGGCGATAAATTTTATTTTAGAATGCTTTATGACCTCTTCTGATTATCGTCATAAAAAGATGAATGATTTATTTATTGAATTCATTCAGTGACTCATCTTGTATGTGGATGGTAACTTTCTTCTTTTCCCCACTTAGGCTGAACGCACACCAACTAAATATATCTCGACACAAAAAATCTGGTGTGACAAGCACAGTATACAACTTTCACTTCCCCTTCGGCAAGAGACTGTTATGTGTTGTGCACCAGTCACAGAGGATTTTTAATAATTTAGTTTGCAATTTCAACATTCTAACATAACCAAGGCAAGACCAGGGCCTTGAGAGAAGGATATGTTTAGAGCTGCTTAATATTTACTTAAATATAAAATTTATTTCAAGAAAATTCCCCCTCCCTCCCTTCCTTTTTATTTTATTTTATTAAATATAATTATCAATCTCTTCTCTCCTTCGCTCCCTCCCTCCTCTCACTCATTCCCCCTCTCTGAACTCTAACTCTTTGTTACCTCCCCTCCCTCCTTACTAATTAGCCAATCAGATCTCTTGGCGCCGTAATTCGCCTTCTTATTAGGGAAGACTAGAGACCTAGAGAGGTCAGTAGTGGGGTAGCCCTTGTCTAGTGTTAATCCACGATTCTCTTCTTAAGAAAACCGAAGCGTTCTCATTTGCGTGGCAGCCATCATGGTCGCCGGCCACCTCGTCCTCTCTCTCCTCATTGATCATCGTTTTTAATTAGGTATTTCAATTCAAAATTGATAATTATTCATTCAATATACTCTTTAATGGCTAAAGATTTATAATTAATATTAAAATTTAAGAATTTCACAAAATGAGTTTTGTTTGCATGCATCGTTTAATATTTTCTTTTTTTTTTTGCTCTCTGACTAAGTTATTTTTTTTCTGCTCTTTACTTAAAGGCAAAATTCTTTCGTAAACTATTGAAATAGGCACCGTGTCTCTACTCTGAGTTAATATTTTGTGTTGTTGGATTGACTTCAATTATTAATCCCTCTCTCCTCTTATTTTACATAAAGTCAAAGAATATTAATAATTTTTTTTTTTATTTAAAGTCTTTATTTTGTGATTTTTCTACTCTTTTCTTATGGATTCTTGAATGGAATATTCTGAATTCTATATAGCCATATGCACACTAACAGGTGCATACCTGTTCATCTAAGTCTAATCTATTACTACCTGTATATATATAAAAGCAATAAGCAAACATCGTGTGTGTGTAGAACATATGATGGACAATATATGATTCATTTGTTTTTTAACCAGTCTTAATGAAATTTTAAATAGAGTATAGCTGGGAAATGACAAATAATATTTTAAGGAGGGGGGGAGAGGAAGTAGAGATCTCTTTATCTGATTTTTATGAATTCAAAATTGAATCAGATTCCAAGGTTTTTTTTTTTCAAATTTGGACTTCAAATCCCATTTCGGGGTAAAATTTCCATTTTTATTTCTTAAATAAAAGATATTTTTATGCTAAAAAAAAATTACTTACATATCTCTCTCTTTTTTTTTTACTTTCTCTTATTTTATTTTTTTTTTTTTTGAAATTCGGATCCCAACTTCTAATTTGGGGGAAATTTGAATTTCTGAACTATCTACTGTAACTTTTCTCATGAATGACAATATTTAATTAAATTTGGCTATCGAGTCTGAAATTTGTCAAAAAAAAGATACGAGGGTTTATTTGCTATTCTCTCTGGGAATTTCAAAGGGAGAAAGACCTCGGTCCAAGAAATTTGTCCACGGGGGGGAGGGGGGCCGTAATGCTGGTGGATAAAATAAATGCTTAGAACCTAGGGGTTCAAATTTGATATTTAATTTAGATACTTCTCTGGCCATGGGCGTAGCCGGGGGAGGCAGGGGGGCGTTGCCCCCCCTGGCTGGTCCTAAAAATTAAAAAAAAACAAGCAAATATATATTTTTCCCATTGGGAATTTTTTTTAACAGCCCATTCCACTACATTAATTTAATTTTTTTTTATTTAAATAAATAATTAATAATCTATGTATATATTAATTGCAACCCCCCTCTCGCCCTAACGAGGGGTTGGCCCCCCTAACAAGAAGTCTGGCTACGCCCATGTCTCTGGCACGTAACATGGAGTTTTTCCTCAAAATTGGCCACTAGTACTGATGTACTTTTTCAGTTTTTCGATTTTCACAAAATTGGCTTCAACTATTTTGATTAAAATTCATAATTCGACTATTTTTTAGATGCTCTTTAAAAAGTATATCAGTAAAATCTTTCGTGAAAATTGTTTTAAGTACCCTTTACTGATGTAGTATTTCAGATTTTTCAAATTCATTTTCCATAGAGCCAATGTTCCCTATGGGGATTTGAATGTTAATTTCGATTCAAAAGGAGGTCGGTGGTCCCTTTTGAAACTTTTTTTTTTTTTTAAACACACTTTTTTCTCATTCACACTCACACTCACACACACATTCACACTGTCTTTCGGCAGCTCAGGCCATATAAGACATTTACGATAACCGTTATTTATGAATTTATATATATTAGGGTCCAGGCATTTTTATTTAAGCCACCTTTTGAAACTTTTTACATATTTAAATTTTTTTTTTTTTTCAAATTCTTATGAAATTTTTAATTTATTTATGATTCTCTATTGTGTAAAAAATATCCAAATATGAGATTAAAATTTTGAAAAATAACCATAGTTTATTTCAAGCAGTGAATCATTTATAACTCAAATTTGGAACTAAGGTGCTATTGGAAACTAAATATATCTCTACCCAAAAAAATCTGGTGACCAGTCACTCCAGATTTTTAATAAAGCCAAGTTTGATAATATTTTTCACGTCTTGGATAACTGAAAACTGAGTGTCTAATTTCCAAAAAAATTTCCACCCCCGCCCCCGAAAGTCGTTTGTTCGAATTCGGCCTCACTAAATTTTGGTAACCCTACCTAAAAATTAACTTGAAAAAATCTTGTTAGTTGACTTTTTTTTTTATTCTTAACTCGAAGAACATTCATTGATTGAACCGTTTTTTTTTTTATTCTCGTTAATTTTATCTTCTTTTTTCAAAAGAGCTCATCTCTATTGTCGAGACTGTCGTTAATTATCCAGGTCAATCAATGCCTCTAATTATTCTATTTAGTTGTTTTCCAAATTTCACGATTGAATTGAATTTCGTTTCTTAACACGTAATTGCTTCTCTCGTTCTCGAGCGTGGTGATTATTATGCCGTGATCGTAAACATGACTGGACATTTACGGGACTTCGCTTTTCACAAAAATATATATAAATTGATTCTTTTGACAGTTTTTTTTATAAAGAAAGAAATGTAATAAATATTTCAAACGTGTCGTTTCTTGATCAATGTCTGTCTCCACACAAACTGTTTCTAAAGATTTATTTTATTTACTCTAATTATTTGTTCATTTTAAATCAAATAGGAAAGACGTGATTTTAATTTCGTTCTAGGAATATTGATTGATGTTTTTAGTAAGAAATATGATGTAGATTTATTTTAATTAAAGAAGATAAAATATTTTCAAACTAAGGAAAAAGAGAGTAATTTTTCGGTTGTCTCTTCTTTAAAAATGTCACAAATTTTCTTAAATAAATTGAAATTTTAAAAACAATAAAAAAATTGTCTTCTGCTGGAATATAAATTTTATTAGTGATAGAGTCAGAAAAAAAATAAGACGTTTGCAGACAAATTTTCGCCCTGACGTTTCGACCTGGGGTCTAGGCCATCTTCATAGCTGTATGCATACATAATACAAAAATGAGAAAATGTGGTCTTCTCAAGCAAAACGAGAAGAATTGATCGAAAGGAGCAGTGCTGTGAGCAGACCACATGCTTGTATGTTGTCGCTGTTTTATAATATTCACACATTTAATTATTTCCAGCGGTCTATTCATAATAAATGTTGATATTTATAATTGCATTGGAGATGTTTTGCTTATAATAAATTATTTTCTCATTTTTATATTATGTATAGGGCCTATACGTATGCAGCTCTGAAGATAACGTTAACTAAATTTCGGTTCATTAATACATAGGCCTATACATAAAAATTAATCAATCGAAAAAGTTATATGGCTGTAGGCTTAATGATGATGGAGTCATGAAAAAAACAAGAGGAATGCAGCCAAATATTCTTTTATTTTAAATCTCGCCCTCACGGCTTACGTTTCGGCCCGAGGTCTAGGCCATCTTCAGAGCCGGCTGGCAATAATTAAAATGTGTGGAAACTTGCAACAACAGCGTCAACATTCAGCATGTGGTCCTCTCACAGCAAAACGTAGAGTCGCTGTTGTTGCAAGTTTCCACACATTTTGATTATTGCCAGCCGGCTCTGGAGATGGCCTAGACCTCGGGCCGAAACATCAGCCTTGAGGGCGAGATTTAAAATAAAAGAATATTTGGCTGCATTCGTCTTGTTTTTTTCACGACTCCATCATCATAAAAATTAATGTGTGTTTTTTATTGTTGTTTTTTCTTCTACACCTCACTACTGTTAGGCATCAGTCAAAACACACACAATGAGATCATTGTTTTTGACCTTTTGAAAATTGTTTTGTATCTTAAATGTTTCCCATAGTATGGGAATATTAATTTTGGTTTTAATTCTGGCTCAGCTTGATGTGAATTACTTTTTCATTAATTTTAAAATTTCAATTAAGAAAATTCTGCTATCTCGTGCGAAAAGAACCTTTCAAATTAAATAAATTCCTCACGCTTCTTTTTCTTTTCAAAAGAAAATCCTGAAAATAATACCAACAGAGATTGAAATATCACTCTCTCCCTTTAATTGATTTTTATTTTTTGATGGAGGGGTGACTTTAGGGCCTGATTTGGAAATATATTCAGGATATTATATATAAAATCCATTTGTTTTTTTTTTTCTCCTAACATGTTCTATTAAAAGTAACTCTATATCATTTAACATTTACATTTCATACATCTCTCTTTTATATTTCTAAATTTTCTATATTATTTTTTTTATATAATAAATTAATCAAAGAGAAAAAAAATGAAATTGAAAAAAAAAAACGGATGTTTCTTTTGAATTTTTTTTAACAATGTCTAAGCGAAGAAAGCGGATGATAATACCATATATAGGCAATTTTTGAACTATGATAATGGAGGTGGGGGGTAAAAGCCATTATTCAAAAGCGAAATGAAGTGGCGTTCGTTGCCTTTGAGTGTAAAGGAGCCGCGCTTTTATCCTATTAGAAAGGTGGTGGTGGTGTGCGGGGAGAGGGGGAGGAATAACGCCGAACCTTCTGACAGAAGGATCGACCTTGTTGGAATTTTTGGTAGAGATACCTTTACCTCCTTCCTTCACAGCTTCTTTTAAATTCAATTTCAATTTGTATGTAATTTTCTTTTCTTAACCCGAAAAAACTCTCTTATATCATTGCTGTTGAACTCTAGGCTAGGCGCACACGGTCGATTTTTAGTCGAGCGATAGTCGATGGACATAAATGCATTAAAAAACCGAGTTGATTTCCAGTTGTTGTTTTTTGGACTCGGGGGACCTCATAACGTAAATATCCATCAAAATCTCGACATACAGCTCACAACTTTCTCTTACCTTTGGTAAAATAAAGTTGTTTACTGTGCTTGCCACACCAGATTTTTTGTGTCGAGATATATTTAGTTCCGTCTGTACGGTACTTTTTTTTCATTAACACTCACACATTCACACATTCACACAGTCTTTTCGACAACTTAGGCCATATGGACCCTGTTACGCATTAGTGTGTCAAGCGCGAGCTACTGAGTTTTGAGAAAATTAACATTAAAGTATTTTGTTTTCATTTGATTATACTGTATATAATTTTTTTTGTCAATTGTGCAAGTAACATTAAATATAAATTTTTTTAGGACATATTTCATAAAAAATACTATTAATTATAGCATTTGAAACAATATTCCGTACTTGACTCAATTTTTAATTTTTTGGCGCTTGACACACTAATGCATAACAGGGTCCATATAAGACTTTACGATAATCGTTATACATATATGATAATATCTATTGAGGCTCCAGGCATTTCTATTTAAGCCATCTGGTATCCAAATGGCTTAAATAAAATCATCGGACTGCCTGGGGTCCGAAATAAAAAAGCTTCGCCCCCCCCCGCCCTCAAAGGCTAGTTACGCCGCTAGCAATAATTAATCATTTTAAAAAAATTTAAAAAATATCCGTTAATAAGACCACAATCTTCCGTCCACGCACTATTGGCCCACCCGGTATAACATTAGTCACTATAACTTTTTTTTTTTTAATTTTTTTGGCATCTGAGGCCATTTACTTCGTCCTCATTTATTTCAATTGACTATATATAATTTGTTTTATTTATTTACTAGAAAAGATAAACAAAATAGTATGAATACTTGAGGACATTTTTTTTTCTATTAAATCACTTTTATTTGTTTTAATGAATACATACAATATCCAACATTATACATGTATGTATAAACAGAGAATAGTTTATATGTTTTTGATTTTTCTTGTTTTTATCTTTTTTTTTTGTTCTATTAATTTCGCCAGAAGCGCCTGGCGCTATTAATGTTGCATATAGATTGAACATCCGATTTGAGGTTCTGTTCGTTATGATGTCATTTTATTTAGGCTTCTATTGTTTTTTTTTTATGTGTTAGGTAAATTGAATGAAAAATCCATTTAGTTAAAAAAAAACAAAATAAAAGTTTTAATTTATTACTTTACGAACGTCAAATATGGGATGTAGCTTTTGTTTTCAAATATACATTCGATAATAGTTTAGTTTATGTACTTTTTATATGAAGGAGTAAATTACCTAAATTTGAAACCCCCCCGGATTTCACTAAAATGTTTCATCACTCGACAGCTCGAAAAATTGAACCGAGGTCCTTTTATTCCGAGTGTTCTTTGGGAAAGGAGGTTATGGGCACCAACAGCCCCCACTAATCTTATAAAAATAAAATAAAAATCTGGTGTGACTGGTCGCACAGCACACAATTTTCTCTTAACAATGCTAAGAGAAAGGTGTGTTCTTGTGCTTGTCACACCACATAGAAAAATATTTTTATTTTGTTACCATGGTAGCCATTTCTCTTATCTTTCCTATGAAGTACAAGAGTAAAGTGTGCTTCAAAAAATTTCAAGGGCAAAATGAGAATATAGCCTACATTTAAAAGAACATCCCAAAATAATGTTTATGATTTTAAATCAAAATTGCCCTCAGGCTTTGTGTAGTTGGTAGTGCACCTGCCTTCTATACCAAGGGTCGCGGGTTCGGTTCCCAGGCAGTCCTATTATTTTTTTTAAAGCCATATGGTTACCAAATGGCTTGAGTAAGAATGCCTGGACCCTAAATATATATATATATATATATATATATACATAAATAGCAATAATCGTATAAAGTCTTATCTTATATGGCCTAGGTTGCCGAAAGGTTTGTACAGTGAGGGACAATATTAAGTACCACCCATGAGTTTTCTACTTGTGATTATTTCATTGTTTTTATAAAATAAAATGAAAATCTTTATTGGAAATCTTCTAGGTTTGAACCATGAAAGTTTCCATTAAAAAATATAAAATATTTTTATAAAAACAGCAAATAAAAAAACGCTTAGATGGGACTTAATATTGTCCCTCACTGTACATGTGTGTGTGAGTGGGAATGGCATAAAAGCGTGAGTGTTTAAAAATAAAAAAAAAATATAAAAAAATCATTGTGAAGCAAATTTTGAGAAATTAGTACTAGTACTCTTTGGCCGATTTTGTTCAAAAGCTTCGTGTTACGTCCCAGGGTTCACAGACAGACAGACACACACATAGACCATTGCGAAAACTTTTTTGGATTCAGGGGACCTCAAAACGTGTATATATTATACATCAAAATCTCAATATCGAATTTATGATATGAATTCAATATTATCCCTATATATACTGTATATTACATATATAGATATATGTAAGGGAAAGTAAAAATATACTTGTTAGAGAGAGAAAAATATAGAGTTGAGATTTTAAAATTTAATAATATACTAGAAATGGCGCAGCCAAAAAAAAATAAAAGCCTCTGGATGCTCACAGATTACCGAGACGTTTCGGGTATATATCGCCTTTGTCTAACTTTAACTAACTCTGGGCTATTTGAAGACCCGAAACGTCTCGGAATTCTGTGAGCATCCAAAGGCTTTTATTTTTTTTTTGGCTGCACCTGTCTTCCAGTATATTATCCATATCTACAACCACTTTAAATACCATACTAAACAATCATCCTGATCATTAGATATTACATTAATTCACTGATCATACTAATTATTTATTTTTGTTATTTTCGCAGACGGGTGTACGCGATGTCGTAACGTTAGGCCCTCGTGCGGGCGTCGGATGGACGCGAGCAAAGCGCACGACGACGACGACGACGGCGGCGGCAGTAGTGTTGATAGAAGTAGCAGTAGTTACCGTACCGAAAGTGAGTCTCACATTAATACTACTTCAAGACTTGATCTCAGTAGAAGCGGAAGCGAAAGTAAAGGCGGCGGGCACGGCGGCCAATCAGGCGACACAGCCACGGCGGCGGCGGCGGCGGCGGCTGCAGCAGCCGCCGGGTGGCTGGCGCCGCCCGCCCTACATAATTCAAGTTGTGGCCATCCGAGATATTCGGGGCCATCGGCGCCACCACCTAGTGCTTGGAACGTACTTCAAGCCGCTTTTGTACTTGCACTCTCAGCTGGAATACTTGTCGCCAATTTACTCGTCATACTTGTCATCAACACACGCCGCTACTCCAAATACATCCACGCGCAGGTAAACTCACCATCTGATTATTTTTTCTTATTTTCAAATTACATTGGTCCTCAAATAAATTTAATAAGAAATTAAGTTATCTAGAATTTGCAAATGATGTAAAAAGAAATACAATATTGCCTGTCTCAGGATTTTATTACGGGGAAAGGGCAACATTTTTGATATAGGGGAATGGGAGAAACAGTGGTGCATTTAAGGAGAGGATGAGCATAATTATTATTTAGGTGAAGATTCAATTTAGTTGAAATTTTGAAAGTAATGAAAAGAATGTCTTCTGCTTTTCATTGCTTTTAATTAAGAAAATTATACTAATCTCGGCGAATTAAATTCAAATTAACATTATTAAATATCTTTTGTATGATTAAAATTATGATTTTTAAAATTTTTACACAATTTTAAAATGAACCTCTGAACATGGTCCAATTCAAGAACCGATACGTTAGTTAGAGGATTGTTAATTTCCTGATAAATTGAAATTATACACTCTTCCTTAATTCATCTTTAATAATTTTGTACCGAAATTTCAGCCTAGTGGGCCTAATAAAAGATATACCCACATAGCACTGCAACCAAAAAGCGGACATTTAGACGTCGAAGGGACGATGCTGCAACTTTGGGACATCGCAGAACGTCCCTGCGGCGTCGAAATGTTCGATTTTTGGTTGCAGTGCTATGTGGGTATCTAGCTGCAATTCATTTCTTTACACAATTACTCATAGGTCTAATATAATTTTTTTTTTTTTTTTTAATTTATTTAAAAAAAGAAAAGATAATTATCAGACCTTATTTCTTTTATTTAGCTTAATTTATAAAATTTCTGCCTCATTTTTTAAGAAAAGTCATCAATACTTGTTTAAATTAATTAGAAGCCGATAAAATGGAATGAATTGTTTTATTTAGACTGAAGTAATTCCTTCAGTCGAAACATTAAAATGTTTTCGCTGGAAGAAATTACTTTCATTTTTGTTCTTGAAGTCCTCATATTAGAGCCGTCCAGCCCAAGTTTTGGAGGCAATTTTTCGAGCAATCCCCCCTCAGTTGTAATTTTTTTTTTAAAATAAAATATACCATATTTTATAAGCTATTAAACGATCAATTATTTATTAAAAAATATGCAGGCACATTTGTTTATACCATTTGGTATTCAAATGATTTAAGTAAATTTTTACCGTACTTTCTGATATCCGGACTTTTAAATTTAATTTATTTTTAAAAAGAGGAGATAATTATACCTTACTTCTTATATTCAGCCAAATTTATTGGGATCTATGGGAGAGGCGTGGCTTCACCTGGTGGCAAAAAATGAACTAGCGATTGTAGGATTGAATGGCTGAGCTGATACGCAAGTACTTGTGTTTTATGAGACAAAAAGTTTAATTAAAAATAAAAAATGGGTGTGACGATACAGGAAATTTGTAGGTTTTCTTCTGCCACACTTACTAATAGAAATTTTATTTGTGGGAGACAATATTATTGATCCTGGTCATGTTTTAAAGTGAGTAATAGTAATGACAGTTTCAATGACAGACCAAATTCTTGCTTTCTGTTTACAAACAACAAGTTTACGAGAAGAATTTCATGAAATAAATGATCAAATTTTATAATAATAATAACAATTGGGATGGATGCTCGTATAAGGCTGGATTAGGAAGTACCTGCAAGCACATTTGGGGCTGTACTTTTATCCTGTAACCGCTATTTATGATATCTGATATGATGTTAGCCAAAAAGTGTTTGAAATATTTTATTGAATTAATAAATACAAGATAATTAAATGATAAATTAACTAAAAAATTAATACCGGTAATTAAATATAAAATTAATAATTTTTTTTTTATACTTACAAAAATAATTTAGAAGATTCAAAAAATATCACGTGTACAGACAAAAAATGTGTTTGGAGTGCACCACATAAATCAGCTCTTAAAAAAATACGATATGCGAGGCCTTTGCTCGAGCACAATTGTTTTGGAGAAAACAAGAAAAAGATAGAGGCAAAAATTAAAAAGAAGGTTTCTAAATCTGATAGATTGATTCTTCTACAATAAAATAATTTATAATTTTCACTATACTGTCTTTTTTTTTGGAAAATAATGAAATCGAACTGTTTCATGCTTAGATGCATGACTTTTACACCCATAAACACAAAATAGATACACATTACTTTCAATTTTATAAGGAGAAAATTTAATATTTGTGAATATATTAGTGTATGTATTTATTATTTATTAATCTAACAATAATGTTTACTCGTGGATTAAAACTTTTTTTTTAAATAATGCAATTATATCAGATGTTTAAATGTTCTTGTCCCTTATATCACGTTAAACGTATGAAGGTTTATCCTACAATCGCTAGTTCGACTTTAAGCCACCAGGTAGCGTATTGAAATGCTAAAGATCCCAATAAAATTTCTGCTTTATTTTTAAAGAAAAGTCATCATTACTTGTTTAAATTAATTATAAACATTCTTAATTAGACAGAAGTATCGTCACCACATTAAAATGTGTTCGCTGGCAGAAATTACTTTAATTTTTGTCCATGAAAGCTGTGCAGCCAAACTTTTGGGAGAGCAAACTCCCCTCACCAGGCCTATAATTTTTTATTAAATAGAATTCATTCTTTACAATTCTATTAAAAAAAAAATTATTTAGGTCCATATAGAATGATATTTTTTATGGGTTCTTAATTAAATGAGATGAATAATTAAAAATTGACAATGAGAAAACTTATTTATTAAAACTAACCAAAAACTTTGCAAAAAATGTCATTCACTTAACTTTTATGAATTAGCAAAAAATATCCAAATGTCTCTTGTTTAATTAGATGTTTAGTTTATTCGTTGTTGTAATTTTTTTTAAGCTTGGTTAAAAGCAAGTTAAAGGAATTTCCCTAAGGTACAATTAAAGATCCCTTTCCCTCTCTCAAAGGGATTTTAAAAACTAAAAAAAATTGTAGTTTTAAGTTGATTTTAATAACATTTTTAATTAACAAAGCGCTTTGAGGTTTTCAACTTCTCCCTGTTGAATTAAAATGATTTTATGTGAATGCTCTTTTTAAAACAATTATTTTTTAGATTTTCTTTAAAATATATTTTCTTATTTTTCTCTCAATGCAATTAGGTTAGGGCAACGTTTCCCCAAGTTGGGTCGCGTCCCGGCACCGAGTCGTAGAAAAATTTTACCGGGTCGTAAAAGGTTTTATTATAAAATAAAATTTGTTTTGTAAATAATTTTTTTTTTTATAAGGTGGGTCTCGAAAAATTTTAAAATCTCGTACCGGGTCGCGGTCAAAAAAGTTTGGAAACGCTGGGATAGAGGTGGTTCTAATATTTTCATTTATTTTATTAATTTTTATTAAATCTAAATATGTAAAAAAAGTTAACCTCTTCTCCTTTTCAAGGATTAAGTATAAAATATATTATAATTTATTAATTATTCATTCTATTTTTAATTTTATTAATAGGATGGGGAGGACACTAGTAAAAAATTCACGTCGGGGAGGGATGCTCGTAAAAAAATGAGATAGTAAAATTAGGCCCGCGGAGGGCTGGCTCTAATATGGAGGCACAAATGAATGATTTTTGGAAAGCCAAAAAACTATAGAATATCGTAGAATATGTTTTTTGCAATCAGGGATGTAAAAAAATTGTATTAGGATGTCCAAAGTTGAAAAAAAAAATTCTAAACTTTTAGCCGTGTTTTGCAGCCCTAAATCACCTCCGATTGGGCTGATACTTTATATTTCTATCTAATTAATTTATCTGCATATTTTTAAGGGGTAACGACTTAAAAAATCCATCTAATTCAAAATTAGAACCACTTTTAGAGCACTTCTATTAAAATTTAATTTTCTCTAAAACTCAAAAACTTGACGTGATAGGGCAAAACTGATGACATTTTTGGAATCAGCACTACCCAAATACTCAGAAATAGCTTCAAATACCCCGGCAACAAAAAAAAGGTATTTTTTGTTCGTCTGTGTAATTAAAGATGAATGAAATAAGAGTTAAGATTAATTTCAATTTAATAACTAATGTTTCGGTTCTGAAATTGGACAATCTTCAGGGTTTCATAGAATTGTGTCAAGATGACTATAAATATCCCTACAAATACGTTGCTAAATATTAGCATTTTCAATGTTTTATTTTTAATTTACGTTGACATTACAGCATTGATTTATTCATTCGTTAGAGTCTATATTTAATTTTTTTTTTTTAATTCCGATTTCGATTAAAGACCACCTTTTAATCCAACATAAATAATTTAGTTTCTAATTAGAATTCTCATCTTCAGAATTGCTCTTCTCCGACCTATAATGGATTCTTGTTTTAACGATAATTGCCCGACAAAACCACTAGGAATTAAAACTATCTCGTTAAAAGAGGCAATTTTAAGTGTAAAATCTAAAAACATGGACATTCACAATGGGGCTATTTCCAACTCCACCTTGATGTTTAATTTTCTTAAATTTTTGTGAGAATTTATTGCTTTTTTTACACCATCTTCAAATCGATCTCAATTAGCGATTATTTAAAATGAATTGTTCAAGTATCGAAATGCAGATTCAAACAATAAAACAACAATTCGCAAACGAAACGTTTCGATTAAACTTTATCTTCAGTCATCTGAGGAATTGTTTAAACATTTGGTCAAGTCCCGGATATGATTATCAGACCAATTTACTAGAATTTTCTCCTCTTTCTAGATGCCAACGTTTCGGAGTTCTAGCGACTTCTTCTTCAGATCCATGTGAGAATAAAATTAATTAAATTTGCTCTAAATTTCGACATAATAACTTGTTATTAATGATTTCGCTAGTGCACATAAACTTAAAAAGAATATTATTTTCTGGCTGTATTATCTTTAAGTTGAATAATAGAACGTGGCTGTAGCTGATATGTTTAATGGAAAAGAGGATGCAGCCAAATAATAGAGCCTCTATTCAGTAACGAACACTCTTTATTAGGAACGTTTCGGCTGGGATCAACCCTGCCATCTTCAGCCTTCAAAGCTAGAAAATTATAATACATTCATTTATCAAATTTTTCTCATATTAACATGAATATTATAATAATAAATAAACTTACAGTATATTTATATTTTCCATATATAAATAGAGTTGTCATGGTTTAACAATACAAGTTGATTGCATTCAGGGGCGCCGGAACGAATTTGAATCAGGGGGGGGCAAAAAATTTTTTTTTAGGAAAATTAAAATAATTTAATATGTTCAAATAGTATAAAACAAAAACAAATCCACTATAAAACCTTAAAAATTTTAAATAAAATCACAATTTTAATAAAATTAAAATTTTAAAAAATTTGCCAGTGATTTTATCAAAAATTGTTCGAAAAAATTTGAAAAAAATGAATTTCTTACTCCTTTAATTTTTTTAATTTAGAAGATTTTATTTTTAAAAAGTAAAAATATATCATTTTTAAAAATAAATGAAATAAAAGAAGAAATTTTGCCCCCCTCTGCCCCCCCTGTAGGATGCCAGGGGGGGGCAATGTACCCTTGCCCCCCCCAGTTCCGGCGCCTATGATTGCATTATAGGTCGAACGAATGTATTATTTTCTTAATACCAACAAGTGATAACATGAAGGTTGAGCTTATAATAATATAAAATTTAAACATCTGATTTATTTAAATAAAATTTTTTCCTTAAATTGAATTAAAAAGAATATTCAAAAATAGCAAAATAGGATATTTCTAAGATGTTACAATTTTTTATTTATGGATAATTTTTTTATATAATACAATTCAAATCTCATTGCTCAAATTAGGTGAATGTTTATTTTTTATAAAATACAACTATATATTTACTAATCATTGTTGTCACACAGAAGGGCAGCATAGAAATTACTCAATCCCACACAGTCTGTTTGGAAGTTTAAAGCCCTATTACCATATTTTTTAATAAAGCATTTTTCAGCTATTAGCCTTTTTGCAGTGTTATTCTCCACAGAGAGAGTTATCACATTATTAAAATCAAATTTATGCCCTGTCTCAAAAGTATGCGTACTGAGAGCCGTCGTTAATTTTTTAAGTTTTACGCTACTCTTATGTTCTGTAATTCTGACCCCCTGTTTATATTGGCCAATCTGGCAGATATCAGGGGGTCAGAATTACAGAACATAAGAGTAGCGTAAAACTTAAAAAATTAACGACGGCTCTCAGTACGCATACTTTTGAGACAGGGCATAAATTTGATTTTAATAATGTGATAACTCTCTCTGTGGAGAATAACACTGCAAAAAGGCTAATAGCTGAAAAATGCTTTATTAAAAAATATGGTAATAGGGCTTTAAACTTCCAAACAGACTGTGTGGGATTGAGTAATTTCTATGCTGCCCTTCTGTGTGACAACAATGATTAGTAAATATATAGTTGTATTTTATAAAAAATAAACATTCACCTAATTTGAGCAATGAGATTTGAATTGTATTATATAAAAAAATTATCCATAAATAAAAAATTGTAACATCTTAGAAATATCCTATTTTGCTATTTTTGAATATTCTTTTTAATTCAATTTAAGGAAAAAATTTTATTTAAATAAATCAGATGTTTAAATTTTATATTATTATAAGCTCAACCTTCATGTTATCACTTGTTGGTATTAAGAAAATAATACATTCGTTCGACCTATAATGCAATCAACTTGTATTGTTAAACCATGACAACTCTATTTATATATGGAAAATATAAATATACTGTAAGTTTATTTATTATTATAATATTCATGTTAATATGAGAAAAATTTGATAAATGAATGTATTATAATTTTCTAGCTTTGAAGGCTGAAGATGGCAGGGTTGATCCCAGCCGAAACGTTCCTAATAAAGAGTGTTCGTTACTGAATAGAGGCTCTATTATTTGGCTGCATCCTCTTTTCCATTAAACTTATCTTTAAGTTTATGTACCATGGTATACTAGCAAAATCATTAACAATTTATAATGTCGAAATTGAGGGCAAATTTAATTATTAACTCCGCATGGCCCTGAAGTAGGAGTTGTTTGAATTTTGGAATGAGGTTCTATTTATATGTGGGGTTTCACGGGGGTATAAGAATAATAACAACAAATGTAGATTACTCGATATATTTCGGGTTATTAGCCCATCTTCAGGAGTTACAGACCTCCAATAGTCTGTAACTACTCACAGTTTTAGCTTAAGGCTAATAACGCTCCGTAAAACTATTACCTGCTATACTGGTATATCTGCTTGAAACCCCACATATAAATAAAACCTAAAATGTCTCACTTAAAACCCACACCGCAATCTTTAAATTTAAGAACTCCGAAACGTTGACATATAATGGAAAGAGAAAATTCTATTAAATTGGCCTGATAATTAATCATCTCCAAGTTTTAATTATCAACATCCTTTTCAATAATAGGCCTATTATTCATTAAGTCTATTCACTACCTTCATCTATTTTTACTTTCTCTTACCTCTATATATGTTAATATATAGAGAAAGATTTGGATTCATGTCAAAAATTCAAAGTTGAGATTTTGATGATTATACACGTTTTGAGGTCCCCTGAATCAAAAAAAGTGCTTTGTCTGTGTGTGTATCTATGTGTCTGTGTTCGATTTTAATCATGATGGAATGGAGCTATGAGGCTGAAATTTTATATATAAGTTAAACACCCCCTGGGAGCGTGAAAATAAGCTTTTACTCAAAATCGGCCAAAAAGTACTAGTACTTTACTGATGTAGTTTTTCAGTTTTTTTCGATTATCTCAAAATTTGCTCGAACGATTTTTTTTTTAATTCAAAAATCAATTATTTTTTAGATGCTCTTTAAAATGTATATTCTCATTTTGCCATTGAAATCTTCTGAAGACCACTTTACTCTTGTTATCCCTAGGAACGATAGGCTAAATGATTGCCATGGTAACAAAATATAAATATTTTCCCATGTTAATAAATTTCACATCTTGAATTCTGATACATTTATATCGGTGGAAACTAAATATATGTCGACACAAAAAATGTGGTGTGACAAGCACAGAACACAACTACCACACTACTCCAACAATCTACAGCCACAAACTCACCTACTATTTTAAAAGAATTCATTAATTAATACTTGATTCTTTATTGGAAGATATACAGTTCGAATAACTAATGAAATTTTTGGTTAAGAATGTCTTTTTTAATATAAACAATGATCAATTTTAACGCAAAAATTCATTGTTGGTTTGGTTGCCTATCTTCCAATAAATACACAAGAATGAATTGATTATTCTTTCTCAATTATTTCAAGAAATTACACATCCCAAATGCAAAAATTTGCATATCTGCTATATCCATATCTCTCTGGTAGAAAAATGAGAAAGATTGTTAAAAGATACGAGTATTGTGCCTCTCTCTACTGTCATCAGACAATGCGTTGACAACGACTCGTCTGCTTTGAACAACATAAGGGCAAAAGAGCTGCAGTTTGCCTTCTCTCCCACCGTATCTAAAAAAAAATCCCCCCCCCCCCCCCCCTCAGGCATCAAAGGAAGGCTGACTGCTGGCTCCTCGCTTCAAAGGGCAGATAAATCATTGCGGGGTCGTCGAAACTTGAGCGAAATCAAATATCAAAAAAAAAAAAAAAAAAAAAAATGATTTCACCCCTATCCATCTAGAGATTCACCACATTCCTAAACGAATGATAAATCGTCTACGAAATTATTTCTAACACGGATAAGATTTTTAATGTGGTTGTAGATTTAGAGAGTTAGCCTATTTTCATCCGCTATTAGGCATACAGGGTGTATATATAATATGTACTAGGTTCTCTTTGCTCTCCCCTGGACCCTTAGTAGATCTGACTCGGACCCCTCTCCACCGGTCCCATTCATATGCAACAACTCTGTTTATTTTTTTTTTTTTTATAAAATATGGGCGATATTATCCATGAAGAACCAAGCGCCGTTAACCTAAATCTGAGATAAGAGGCATTTCATTTGCACAATTGTAAACAAAACCAATGGCAATTACATTTTTCCTTGTTTTATACATCTGGTGTGACTGTTGCACCAGATTTTTTTATGTCGAGATATATTTATAGTTTCCGCCAATATATTAGAATTCAAGATGACAAATTTATAAACTTGGGAAAATATTTATATTTTGTTGGCATAGCTATTATTTCATTTCTCCTATCTTTCCTAAGAAGTACAAGAGTAAAGTGTGCTTCAAACAATTTTTAAAGAAAAATGAGAATATACATTTGAAAGAGCCCCTAAAAAAATAATTGATTTTTGAATTTTAATCAAAATCTTTAGAGCGAATTTTGAGAAAATCGTAAAAAACTGAAAAAGTACATCAGTACTCGTACTTTTTGGCCGATTTTGATTAAAAAGCTTCCCGGGGGGTGTCTAACTTAAATATAAAATTTCAGACTCATAGCTCAATTCCTTCATGCTTAAAATTGAAGAGACAGACAAACACACAGAAAACCACTTTTTTTGAATTCAGGCAACCTCAAAGCGTGTATATCCATCAAAATCTCGACATCGGATTTTTGACATGAATCCAATACTTTCTCTCTATATATATTAACATATATAGAGGTAAGAAAAATTAAAAAGTGTACAGAGTAATAATTTTGTGATATAAATAAACAGGTAGTTCTTCTTTTTCCCTACAAGAAGGCGGTCTTATCTCAATTTCGATCATAATGGCGCTTGGTTCCTTTAGGCCAGTGGTTCCCAACCTTTTTTGTCCCATCGCCCCTTTTTGGAGCTTGACTAACACCTATCGCCCCTTTTCATTTTCATTGTATGTCTAATTTTAATATAACGTAAAGTATAAATTAATTAATGCAGTTTTATTATTTTAATCAATTTTATACTGTATATAAAAACAACCAAAGCGGTTTTATCCGTTCACTCTTAGATTTAAAATCATTTTATGTATTTTACAGAACTATGCCTGTTGTACATACACAAATTTTCATGGTTCAAATTGAATCAAATTCATAGTTTCTGCTATCTGCATCTGCATTTATGTACAAATTTAAAATTTAAAATTTTTTACAAAAAAGTAGCCAACTACTTTATTTCAAGTTAAAAATAAATCAACTTCCTCAGATAACGTTTTCTTTTCAAAGTGAATAAATACAACAGCTGCATAAAAAAATGGCAAAAATTTATTTTGAAAACTACTTCTGACCCTAGGAGTGGTAGGCAAGATTTCAAATATTTTTCTCCACCCAAATCTTTTAAAAATCTAATAACAATTTTATTTTTTTGAAGAAAATTTCAAAAATGGATCTTTTTTATCGGCAAATTTTTATTTAATGAAAACAAAAGTGACGTTTCGATTCTAGATTGAAATTGGATTCTTCAGAATATTTTATTTTTATGAGAATTTTTTGTCCTCTTCTATCCTATCTTCTAAATGGGATATTTTTCTCTTTGATTTTTGTTTTTTTTTTTCTTTTAAATTTTTGTAAACCCTAATAATTTTTCTCCTATGATTACTCATCGCCCCCCAATCGCCCCCCACTTATTTATTGCCCCCCTGAAAAACCAAATCGCCCACTTGGGGGCGATCGCCCCCAGGTTGGGAACCACTGCTTTAGGCATAACATCATCTATATATAGCACAAAAAATTTGAATCTCCTCCAAAGATCGTTCAAATCAAATCGAAATTTATTAATTTTAAACTGGTAACCGTTAGCTCTAGTTGAAACATTATGCTTTAATAGGAGAATTAAATTTAAGTGTACAAGGTTTTCTGTTTCAATAATATATTAATTTGATATTAACACTTGATGCGCATTTCGACACCATATGTGGCGAATTACATACTGAATGTAATTCGCTTCTGAAGATGACACATATGGTGTCGAAATGCGCATAAAGTGTTAATATCAAATTAATATATTATTGAAACAAAAAACCTTGTGCACTTAAATTTAATTCTCCTATTAAATCGAAATTTCTTCATTTGTGAATTCTGAAGTGTGTAATCACAACTTGACGTTTTTTTATAATAATATAGACTATTCTAGTCTAGTCTTGTGTGTCTCTTTGTGACTGCAAGTATTGTATAGGCATAAAAACTTTCGACAGTCAACTTTATTTTATTAATACCGTACAGTCTGCGCCATCAAATGGACATTAGTCTAAGGCTATTCAAAATAATAAAATGTATGAATATCACCATTATCTACAATTATTTTTTTTGGCTCTGATTTTGTTTACCTGATTAATTTTCATGAGGAATAAGCTTATAGTTTGATTTCAAAATATTAATTTCAAATGGATATTTCTCTTCCTTCTCTTCTATTATTTTCTCTAAGACTAAAATTAAGAGATTCAAATTAAAACCGCTGACAGCCATTATTTTCTCAATGTTGTTGTTGTTTTCATTACATCAACTTTTTCTCTACACCTGTGCTCTACTTTAACTCTTAGCCAAGTCATTACACGATGCTTTAAAAAAAATAATAATAATAATAAAAAGAGATATAAAATTGGCTATTCAACCCTCAAAAAAGATAAGATAAAAAAAAATCTTATGCAAGATTACTCGAGAGAGATGCCTTTTTAATTATAAATAATTTTTTCACAAACTTAATTTTTTTTTAAAACATAATACGCTTATTATCATGATGTGTAATAAAAAAAAGTTTTATTATAAAAATATAATTCTATTATTTAATTATAAAAGAAGTTAGAAGTCAAAAAATTATGAATACAATTTTTTATATCCTAAAATATAACAGAGAGAGATACTCGGATTTTTTTGTTTTCACAAAAGACGCCTTTGAAGTTGTTATGATATGATATTTTTTAACCCTTTCTTTGTCTAGATGCATTTAAAAATACACTTTTCACTCTACCCTCTTTAGAGTTTTTTACTTTCTAAATTTCCTTTTAAATTCAGTAAATTTAATTTAAACTCAGGTATTGAATACATTTTGAGATTTTATCAAGAATAGGTTATAGGTTTTTCTTATTAATTTTAACGAATTTGAATGAAAATACATTTTGACTATTAACAAGTCGATTGGCTTATTAAGTTGCCTAAAAGACTGTGTGTATGTGTATGGGAATGTGAGTGTGAATGGGAAAAAGTGTGTTTTATAATTAAAAAAAAAAAAAAAAAAAAATTATTTGTCAATACATTTAATAATCAAATTGGTAAAATTATTTAGTATATGTGAAGTTTCACTAAGTTGTAAATGAAAGAAATATTGAATTTCTAACTCGATATATTTCGGGCTATTAACCCATCTTCAGGAGTACATATGACTGAGCGAATAAAAGGGAATAGATGCTACCAGGCAGGCTTAGATAGGAGTGGGGGGAGGAGTCCTATGACTGAGCGAATAAAAGGGAATAGATGCTACCAGGCAGGCTTAGATAGGACTCCTCCTCCCACTCCTATCTAAGCCTGCCTGGTATTTATTCCCTTTTATTCGCTCAGTCATAGGACTCCTCTCCCCACTCCTATCTAAGCCTGCCTGGTAGCATCTATTCCCTTTTATTAGCTCAGTCATATGTACTCCTGAAGATGGGTTAATAGCCCGAAATATATCGAGTTAGAAATTGAATATTTCTTTCATTTACAACTTACAAGTTGGTGAAACCTCACATATACTAAATAATTTTACGTATAAATATGTTTCACGGAAAACCTACACCACTTTCCCTCCAAACTATAATCAAATTGCTTTAATAGTAAAAAAAAAAATCCTTCATAATTACACTCTCACTATACTACACATAGTAGTCTATGTCCGATAATTTATTGAGTGAGCCAATTAAATAAATATGAATGCATAAAAAAATTTACAATTAGGTACTGTATTATTGTTTATATCCAAATAACCGTCGATAGGGACTAAACCGACTAAAAATATTATTGTCATCCAGACTGAATTCCCAAATAACCACAGAAATACCTATTTAATACATAATGTATCATTCCTCCAGACTTTAATTATCTTGAATTTAAGATTTTCCACTATGATAGTCCACGGGTTTAATTAATAAATAATTATTAAGGAAATGTTTCAAGAAAAGGAGAGAACTTGTATAGGGTCATAAATTTTCTATGAGACACACACACACACACACACATACACATTAACATTCAGCCAACTCCCCATTTCCTTTTCATAAAATGAATAATCTACAAAATATTAAAACAGCTACACTCATATTTTGCTTAATTGGAATTTTAATTATATCCGAAGCTATCGTGTGGGAATGGAGATTAATTATAATAAGATAAAAAGATTAAGTGATGTTTAACAAAAATATATACAGAGGATTTTTTGAAATTTGGAATAGTGGTAGCTTCCGTTGAAAAGAAAAAAATTATAATTTTAATCATACAAAAGTTCTTTTTTAATGCTAATTTGAATCCGGAATTAAAATATAAGCTTAATAAATAATGTTTAATAATGGTGGCTTCACTTCTAGTCAACTGTCAAACTTATCCAATCTTTTGTGAAGTTTCCAATTTAATAAAGACATTTTGTATGTTTATCAGGGCCGGATCTAGGGGGGGGGGGCAGTGGGTGCATGTGCCCCGGGCAGGAGATATCAGGGGGGGGGGAATTAAATAAAGATTTACTAAAAAAAAAAAAAAAAAAAAAAAAAAAAAGGTAAAATGATATTAATTTTGTATAGAAAATTTTAAGGAGGGGGCGGCAAATTAAATTTTGCCCCCCTAAAAAATCCCCTAGTTCCGGCCCTGTTGTTTATATATTGATAAATGTGTACTGTATTATGTAAACGTTTTTAGCCCAATGGCGTGTAGCCAAACGGGCAAAATGAAATAAATAAATAAATAAATAAATGAAGGCATCATTTGTAAGAATTATTAAAAATTAAAATTAGGTAAAATAAATATTAAAAATTAAGATAATTAAATAAAGCTAATTAATTTTTTTTTTAGTCTTTTTCGCCATCTGGAGCCATTTAGACTCCGACCCTATTTATTTCAATTGATTAGTATCCAATTCAATTGAAATAAATTTATTGCTTGGAACGGAAAGCGAACCCATGACTTTTGGCCAGAAGTTAATTCTATAAGTCATAAGTCAAGGGCTTTAACAAAAATTTAAAATTTTTCTAAACGAAAGTTAATTAGAAGTGAAGCAACCGGCCCTTCAACTCATCTTTCATAAAAAAAATTTGGGCTCTCCCTTAAAACAAAACACCCTCTTTTTTATCTTGATTTTTTGTTTTGACAATTTATAAAATTTTATTATCGTATTTACCCTTCAATGATGATAACCTGGTTTTATTTATTTATATTACAGCCTCGCTACTTGCTGACGTCCCTGGCGAGCAATGACTTGGCGATCGGTCTGTTCGTTACGCCCTTCGGCTTTCTGCCAGCCGTTTACCATTGCTGGCCCTACGGCGAGATCACTTGCCAGATTCAGGTCAGCCTCAACAACAAAACAAACATTATTGCATGCTATCTTATATTTCAGTAAACTAAACAAACAAACATTTTATGTTTTTTTTTTTTTTTTATCGTAATATTTAAAGGATAAATTGTAAGGAATCTTAATCTTTTTTTCTTGGCTTAAAAAAAATAGAATCTCTATAATTTAAAGCATCACTTAATGAAAGACTATTTCTTAAACTTTAGTTAATATCTTTCGAAACTTGATTATCCGGACTAATTGAGATCTGGGAGCTGTCAAATACAAATTAAAAAACAATTAAAAATTATTAAAAAACCACTGGCGTTCGGATATTGAGGATTTGGATGATAGAGGCTCGTCCGATTTTTACTTTTATAAAATAATTTTTTTTTTTTTTCGGCTGTGGAAGCCATATAGGGCCTACTCTATATTTTATTTAATAATACCAATAACAACCGGGGTCGTTCCACACGTTTGTTTCTCGGGACCACCTAACCAAAATTTAGCCCTGTATTGGCATACAACCCTTATAGCAAAGATCTTAATGGCTATTAATTTTATTTATTTTTAGTTTTAGGGATCGTTTGGTTTTAATTTTTCTTTTCTTCCCCCCCCCCCCCCCCCCCCCCCCGACCACCGCACATACATCGAGAACCCGGCACCCCCCAATCCTTCCAACCACACACACACACCCCCACCCACCCACCCCCACACAACCACCGACCCTTTATCGGACCCACGGAGACCCACCCACGAATTTTGACAGAACCAACTTTCTCTCTAAAACATAACTATAGAGAAAAAAAAAAAACAAAAAACCCATTTGATTTATTATTCATGATCACAAACCTAATTTCATCGGGATCCCGAAAATATGATCCCTTAAGTCATGATAATACCGTAACTCTATATAAAAAAAAACCGGGCCCCGACTATTAAAAATATCACTGACGAATTTGATGACTCCGTTGTCCCCTGAATCCAAAAGTTTCACACCTCTGGATGATGGAGGTACCTCCCCGAACCCCACTTGAACTTTCTTTTCGTTTCCCCCATACCAAACCAAATCCCCCCCTCTCCACCAATCCCACTATACACTCCCACCCCACCACCCCGACCCCTTTTCTTTTTCATCATTGGAGAGATTCTTAATTTTATTTTTCTACTGAATTTATCCGTTGGATCTTTCTTCCCTATTTCATAAGTGAAAGACTCTAAAATTTGTTGTTTCGAATCCACTGTGTTCATTATTACAGTGGCGTTACCTTTGTCTGCAGGGATGATCTTAATCGATTTATAGTTTCTAATTTCTTTAAGAGAATGCATCTCAAATTTAGTTAAATTTCGTCTGCAACATTATTAGGAAAATTATATAAATTAAAGAGGATTCAATCGAACTGAAAATGTCAACCTTTTAGTTTAAGCTTAAATTTCATGGTGCCAGGTAACATTAATTTTAATTTTTTACAAAAATTTATATTTTACAAAATGTGCTGTTTTTTAGTCAGAGCGAAAATTAAGTTGTAGCTGGCATATTTCGAAAATGTTTTATTGGTTTTCTTGATTGTCAACCACTGTCAATTTCATTCAATATTCTTTTTTTTTTTTTTTCAAAAACATTCACACTTTTTTCTCATTCACACTCACACTCACACACACATTCACACAGTCTTTTCGGCAACTCAGGCCATTTAAGACTTTAGACGATAACCGTTATTGATAAATATACATATAGGGGTCCAGGCATTCTTATTTAAGCCATTTGGTATCCAATTGGCTTAAATAAAATCATCGGACTGCCTGGGGTCCGAACCCGCGACGTTTGGTATACGAGGTTAGCACGCTAACCTCTACGCCATGCCCCGAGGGCATTCAATATTCTCTATCTTCACAAATAAGTTGCTTAAGCATTTTGTTATTCTTGTTCGAACATAACAATGTACCGTATCCCTCTCGTCATTTGTTTATCATCAGAAAACCAAATTTCGCATCCTATTCGTTAGTATATAGATATAGGGAAAAAATTAGTTAAAATTTTATTCAACTCTTGTTTTGATAGTCTATATATTTTTTAACTGAGTGCTTCCAGAGTAAAAATGATTTAAAATGATCGAGGGATACAGACACCCGCAGCAGGTCTGCATAGTGAACCTTGAGAGACACACAGGGATACACTGGTCACTTTCGATCTACTGTGTGTGTCCCTGGTGCGGGTGTGTGTATCCCTGTGTGTTCCTGGTGTGGACGTGTATATCCCTGTGTGTCTCTCAAGGTTCACTATGCAGACCTGCTGCAAGCGTGTGTATCCCTCGATCATTTTTAATCATTTTTACTCGGGTTTCTTTTCATTAGTTTTTACTTTTCTTACCTACATGTATATATAGAGAAAGTGTTGAATTCAGGTCAAAAATTCGATGTCGAAATTTTTATTAAAATCCACGTTTTGAGGTCCCCTGATTTCAGAATAATGATCTCTCTATCTGGGTATCTCTAAAATCATAATATAATACAAACATCTTATTTATCCCGGGACGAAAAAAAGCAATAAAATTATACAAAAATTTAATTCATATAAAGCTAAATTTAAAAACAAGTTTATGAGATTAGTCTATTATTCCTTCCTTAGAATTCATCCCCTTTTTTTAATACATTGAAATAAAAAATAAAAAAACTAGTCGAATTTGAATTTTAAAAGAGCATACTGCTGTTGGTTTGTTTCAAATTTTTTTTTTTCTTTTGAACTATACTCCTATATGCAAAAATAACGTTTGTTCTATAAATCTCTTGCTTAATCTCCAGAGAGAGAAAATAAATCCCTAGCGCGCATGAAAATGTTGTTAACGCCAGAAAGCAAGACCAACGAACCAACCCTTAAGGGATAGAGGAGGCTAATAGCTCCCCCCCCCGCCCTGGATCGATTTCCAAAAAGCGATATTAAATAGGTCCAAGACCAGAGAGAGCTATAATGATGATAATGATGATGATGATGCTCAGCCATTTCAGGGTGGTCGTTCAAGTTGGCAAATCCTTCCCTTAAAGCCCTTAAGGAAAGGGATGAGGTGACTGACTGACTGCCTACACATCGTCAATATCGTTGACAAACTGGCCGGCCAACAAACTTGCTCACCCACACAAACTCATTGATTATCTCCCCCTCCCCCTTTTTTTTGTCTTATAAAATATCTTCTTCTTCTCTTCTGTATTTGGGTCATCGACTGTTCTAAATTAACCAACTCAAGCTATTTATTTATTATTTACTTCCGTTTGTTTTTTTACCACTTTCCATTTTTCTCTTTTTTTTTTGTCTGTTTCTGTCAATTAAAATTTCTTTAAAAGAATATTCCGGATAATTAATCTTAGTATTTTTAATTAATATTAAAAAATCTGATAACTTTCTCTTACCTTTGGCAATTGATTGTTGTGTTCTGTTGCTTGATAGAGAGTAGAAGAGTAGCATTAAGTCGATCTCCTTGAAGTTAGGCAACCAAATTTACTAATGTATCTTTCTATTAATTCCTTCAGCATTGAGCACTTTCAGTAGTCTTATCAACCATCTTCATAACCATATTTATAAATAAATTTGTAAAGCTCAGAGGAATTTAATTATAAAAATCTGGTGTGATTGGCCACAGCATACAACTTCAAAAGATTTCAAGGGCAAAATGAGAATATACATTTGAAAGAACATCTAAAAAATAATTGATTTTTGAATTTTAATCAAAATCTTTGGACCAAATTTTGATAAAATCGAGAAAAACGGAAAAAGTACATGAGTAAAGTACTAGTACTTTTTGGCCGATTATTTTCACGCTCCAGGGGGGTGTCTAACTTAAATATAAAATTTCAACCTCGTAGCTCAATTCCTTCATACTTAAACAGTAGCGTCATTTGGAGGGGAGGGCATTTGCCCCCCCCCCAAGGGCTCTAAATTTTATAAATTTTATATTCTAAATAAAATAGTTCAAAATATATCTACGAGTATACAAACTATACAAAATTAATCAATTAATTAAATTAAATATCTTTTGTCCAAATTTGAGTACCTATATGTATGCAAATTTTAAGAAAAAAAATGTTTGTCCCCCTCTCCCCCCTCGCTAGAAAAAAATTTCCCCCCCTTCCAAGAGAAAGTTGAATTGACGCCACTGTGCTGAAAAAATTAATTGAACACAGACACAGAAAGACCATGTTTATAAAACCATTTTTTTTTTACTCGGGGCATCTCAAAACGTGTATATCCGTCAAAATCTTTGTCATGGATCCAATACTTTCTCTTTCTTTATATATTAACATATATAGGGGTGAGAGAAAGTAAAATTTCAACCTCGTTGCTTTATTTTGAACTCATACAGACAGACCAATTTGTGTGACTCACTTTTTTGAACTCAGGGACCCTCAAAACGTGTATTTTCATCTTCTCTATTTAATAGGCCTATAGTATTCCGTCAATCATCCTTATATAATGTTATTGTCTATAACCAACCTTCACCTTCCTCCATCACAAAACTGCTGCCTTAATAAATATATCAATGTCAAAAAATATTGATTTAATTAATAAGATAATACATAAATGAATTGCATAAATTAGTTACTTTATTTAATCTCAATTTCACCCTTCGGAAAGACGTAGTTCGTAAATTTTATTTATTTATTTTTTCACACCTACAATATTTTATTGTACTTTTTCAAAGCATATCAGATTCCCTTTTTCTTTTATTCAGTAACAATTTAAGAGCCTCTTAACACAAACACATAACTATATATCAAGGGGCGTCCGTCGTCTCCTATTCCACCTGCTCCAACTCGCATCCCATCTTAGGATCATCATTTATTTCTTTTTCTCTCTCTCACTGAGGGGAGGATTTTTTTTTATTACATAAGGTAATAATGATATCTAATCTAAGAATCATTTAATTCGACTTAACACGTTTATACTATATTCTAATTCTCTATTTGCATTTTTATATTCATGAGAAGGAATGGAGATAAAAATATTTGCCAATGTGGCAGGAATATTTTTTTTTATATAAAAGGTTCTAAATTATATTCCTTTAAAGGAGATAGAATCATTAAAAAAAAAAAAATATTTTATTTGATTCATATAGCCTAAAATATGAATTTTACTTTCTCTTACATTTATATATGTTAATATATAGACAGAGAAAGTATTGGATTCATGTCAAAAGTTCGATGTCGAGATTTTGATGGATATACACGTTTTGAGCTCCCCTGAATCCAAAAAGGTAGTTTTCGCGACATGGTCTGTCTGTCTGTCTGTGTTCAATTTTAAGCATGAAGTAATTGAGCTATTTTGGCTGAAATTTTATATTTAAGCTAGACACTCTTCTGAGGCGTGAAAATAAGCTTTTAATATAAATCGGCCAAAAAGTACTAATACTTTACTGATGTACTTTTTCAGTTTTTTTTTTTTTCGATTTTCTCAAAATTCGCTCTAACGATTTTGATTAAAATTCAAAAATCAATTATTATTAGAATTAGGAAGATGTATTGCAGCCAGCAAGTAATAAAGAAACTATTTGATTATCGTCGACGTTTCGGGTCACGTCGATCCATCTTCAGGACGATAAACTGTTGTTGTTGCTTAGATAGATGCAATTTTGGTTCATACAAATTAAATTAAATTAAATTTATCGTCCTGAAGGTGGGATCGAGGTGATCCCGAAACGTCGACGATAATCAAATATATTTAATTGAGGTGTATAGCTGATAATATGATTTATTTAAGGTTCAGGAAATCTCCCAATGAGCAACGCAGCTAGTTGTTTTTTCAATTTTTATTTAAATGCAAAGTGCCAGAGCCAACGTTTCGATCACATATAGGACCATCATCAGGGCTAAGCCATTGTCAATGTATTATTCCTCATGGTCATATTGATCAAAGAAATCATTAACAATGCAATAAACTCAATGACCAAATTATTAGAACCAGTGTGTTATCATGAACTGAGAGTGAGTGAATGACATGACATACATTGACAATGGCTTGGCCCTGATGATGGCCCTATATGCGACCGAAACGTTGGCCCTGGCACTTTAGATTTAATAAAAATTGAAAAAACAACTAGCTGCGTTGCTCATTGGGAGATTTTCTGAACCTTAAATAGATAATCAAATAGTTTCTTTATCACTTGCTGGCTGCCATACATCTTCCTAATCCTAATAATTGCCACACAGCCATCGAAATTCTTTTACTTGAAAATCAATTATTTTTTAGATGCTCTTTCAAATGCATATTCTCATTTTCCCTTTGAAATCTTTTGAAGACCACTTTACTTACTTACCGGCGGAAACTAAATATATGTCAACACAAAAAGTCTGGTGTGACAAGCACAGTACAAAACTTTGTCTTACCAAAAGAAGGTGTGTGCTGTGCGACCAGTCACACCAGATTTTTTATTTATTTATTTAACGAAAAACATATTTTTTAATTAAATATTTCGTGATAGAGGAAGATAGGACTGATATATTCAATTAATAACCAGGAGAGGTCGAATCAGATTCCCTCCCTCCCTCCCTATTAATTTTATAAATTATATAATTTTACAATAAGAGGATAAAGGAGCAAGCAGCCAGGTAGTTAGTCTCCACGAAATGAAACTCTCTATTGAGGAAACAGTTTCGGTTTTAATGAAATATAACCATCATCAGTCCATTTTGAGAGTGTGAGCTCAAATGACAAAGCATTGAGTCATATTGCGGAGTTGTCAGTAGATGTGTATTATACATAAATTATTTGTATAAAATACAAGGCAATGCAATCAGCTTATACGAAGCGCCAAGTTTGAGATACAAAATTGTTTTTGTTAAATTTATGTATAATACACATCTACTGACAACTCCGCAATATGACTCAATGCTTTGTCATTTGAGCTCACACTCTCAAAATGGACTGATGATGGTTATATTTCATTAAAACCGAAACTGTTTCCTCAATAGAGAGTTTCATTTCGTGGAGACTAACTACCTGGCTGCTTGCTCCTTTATCCTCTTATTGTCAAATATAACAGCCACTTCATCTCTTCAATTATATAATTTTAATTACTATTCAAATATATTTATATGGATTAGTATCTAATTGATTTAAATAAACTTCAACCCACATTCCTTGACTTTTCAATAGAGGCGAAAATTTAAATTAATTGGATTTCAAATTATATAATAGTCCTATAATAATAAATTTCTCTTGAAATCGTATAGATTTGAATTTATTTTGGTTCCTCATTTGATAGTATATTGAATAGAATTTGTATTAAATAAAGCTCCCAGTCTTCCTCGAGAAACGTGAAGTTTTTACTTTTTTTATTTCCTCTTATAATATAGGCCTATATACTGTATTAGTATTATTTTCATTTCTTCCAATTCAATTTGTCCCCTCGACGTCTAGCTCCAAAAATAAATAATATAAAAATATATCAGTAATTTTCTTCTTTACGGTGATATATATCAGTAAAGATATGTCACATATGTGACTAAAAATCTTTTCCATATTCCAATTTCATAATATAATAAATTTTTAAAATTCCGCTAACATAAGATGTGACACGAATCATCTTTAGATGTCTCTCTCTTCAATATTACAGATATCTTTATATCATTGAAAAATAAATAAAAATTATAATTTGAATTAAAAAAAAAAAAGAAAAAGAGGAGGGAAATCCATCAAAATTCCAATATCGAATTTTTGATTATATGAAAAATCGCTGAGCATTTCTCAAACTCAACTGTGAAATATTCTTCTTTGATTTCGAGGTGTGAGTCCCCTACCCCTTAGACAAATCATTTAGTACGTCCTGGTTATTTATAGAACTTACAATCCATCAAATTTCATAAAAAAAAAAAAGAGAAACTAAATTTTTTTCACACGAAATTTTTTTGCGGAACATGCGCAATCAAAGTTTTCCATCCTGCGGAAAAATTTGTTGCGCTGATATCTGTATATCCCTATATATGTATGTGTTTGGGAAATTTCGGGGGGGGGGGGGGGGGGCCCTCGCCCCCCTATATACACCCCTGACTAATTATATATACCAGGGTATATATTAACCAATTGTAATTTATTAATGGACAAAGGGGTAGCTATACTTGAGGGTTATTCCTAAGAAAAAATAAGAATTGTGTTATTTACGCCCCTGCTACTCTCAATTACTATTTACCACCAATCTTAATTACCACTATTTACATAGTCAATACTTCTAACATCTGCATTTCTCGAGAATATATTAAAATACAAGAATTTTTAAAAATTTTTTGACATTTAATTTATTAAATTAAACTTTAATCTCGTTTATTAATTTTTCATCCCATTTTTGTCTTTCTATAAAATGAATATCTCCCGTTTATAAAAGGCCTAAATCTGATTACGTATTATTTATATTAAATTTTAACAATCTTTGTGGATTATCACCCTGTTATTTAATTAAGGGCGTTGTCGGGATAAAAAAAAAAAAGTGTAGGAGTTAGAGATATGATTTAATATTTATTTATTCAATTTTAACCAACAAAAAAATCTGATGTGACTGGTCGAAATTTTTCTTACCTTCGGTAATTGAAAGTTGTATTTTGTGATTTTTATACCAGATATTTTCAACATATTAAAAAAAGGAGTACATGTTTTCATTTTTAAATTGAAATCTGGAAAAATTAAAAAAAATGACAGTTAAAATTGAAAAAAAGTGTGACTCGTGCTTCCGGGAAACTACTGTACAGGTTCTACTGTTCAGTATTATTTTAAAAATACTCCTTTGATTACTCATCGACCTCTAATCGCCCCCCCCCCCCACACTTATTTATTGCCCCCTCAGATAACTCAAATCGCCTACTTGGGGTCGATCGCCCCCAGGTTGGGAACCACTGCTTTAAACTCTTTTGAGAGCAAAATGAAAATACATATTTTAAAGAACATCTAAAAAAACTAATTTTAACCAAAATCTTTAATACGAATTTTTCAGATAAAAAAAAACTGAAAAAGTACATTATTAAAAAAATAGGCCTACAAGAACTCTTGTCAATTTTATTTAATAGCTTATTTTAGTACTTCTGAGGGTTATCTAACTTGAAAATAAAATTCTCATTTCCTTCATTGTTTATTTTGAACACAGACATCTTTAGGGCCTCAAAACGTGTATTTCGATCAAAATTTCAATATCGAATTTTTGACATGAATGCCTTCTTCTATCTATATATTAACATATATAGCTAAAAGAAACTAAAAATGGAGCTAAAGTAGTGTTGCAAAATATCAACCTTTGATAACAATCGAATACGATGATAAGATAAATGGCTGAGCCAATAGTAGAATTCGTTAAGACCACATTTCATTCTAGATTTGTTATTAATTGCTCCTCACACTCACATTTCTAGAATGAGAGGCTAATTAAATCCTCTTTGTTTACATTCCTCCTCACCCTTTTCCAAAGCATTGGATTACATTAATCGCTTGGGGTAGCTATTATTAGCCAATTTCAAGTTCTGATTTCGACCAACAAGTTAAAAGTTACAAGCAATTGAAAATTGCTTTTATGTCAGACCATTCGAATTGATTAAAACTTTTCCAGAGAACATTTGGTGAATGTTTTTTTTTTTTTTTTTTTTTTTTAATATCGACAATTTTTAGAGTTCATTTTTTATGTAGATTATGAATTTTTACCTTAGTCTCTTTAAACCTATTTTTCTCATTTTGTAATAATTTACAAATGATCATGATTTAAGGTATTTTAAAATTATTATAAATAAACTTTTTTTGCTGTCTATCTAACGCTTCGTTAACACATGTGAAACAAATTAGATTGAACTGAATTTGTTTAAAAATAAAGACGTGCCTCACAATTACAAAAAATCTGATGTGACTGGTCGCACATCAGATTTTTTGTGTCGACATATATTTAGTTTCCGAAAACACATTAAAATTCAAGATGTAAAATTTATAAACATAGGAAAATATTTATATTTTGTTACCATGGCAACCATTTCTCCGAAAACGTTTTTGATCAATCAGTGTGCATTGGCATAGAGCAAAATGTTTTGTTATTGAGCGTTTTGCTCAATCGTTCTGCTTTGCCATTCAACAAAACGTTTTGCTCAATTGGTGTGCGTTCAGCTTAAGAGTAAAGTAGTTGGTCTTCAAACAATTTTGAAAGGAAAATGAGAAAAAAAAAATTTATGAAAATTTGTTTTTGAGAGGAAAGCCCGAACCCCTCGGGGCTGAGGTATATCCGGTATTTAAAAAATACTTTTGTGTATGGGAGGGGGTATTTAAAAATGAAAAAATGCCGCCCTCTTCCCTAAAAAAATTTCTATCTTGCCGCGAATAAATTAAAGAATTTTTTTTCAATTTAAACATAACATTAGCATCTATGATTGAAAAAGTTGTGAGTTTAGTCATACCAGATTCTTTGTATTTTGCCAAAACAACCATACGTCCACACTGATGTTACTTATTTTATTTGCTTTGATAAAAAATTGGACCCCATACTCTTTTTTCATAAATCAACAGTCATTTAATTATTTCTGACATTTTAAAATTTAATCTGATTGCTATCCATTAATTTTTTCATTTGATACGCCCTTTTTACCTTTCATAGATAGTATTATTAATTTTATTAATTAAATGTTATTTTATAAAAGGCCTAAATAAAAATATGTTTTTCACAATCTTTATGGATCATCATGCTATTTAATTAAGGGCGTGATGAGATTAAAAAAAATTTATTTTCAATGATAATAATTATTTATTAAATCAAACTAAGAGGTAATTTTGTATCATATAATTATTGTTTCACTGATTCTATTTTAACTAGTAAACAGAGAGAGACAAAAGATATTAGAGAACTCATTACGAAATAATTGAGGTGCGGTCACCAAATGACCTTTTAAATTAGCATGGGCAAATTTTATTCCATTAAATAGCAAAACATTTTATTTTCATTCTTGATGAATAATCTAATAAGCTTAAAACAGGGAGATAAATTTCAATTACTAGGAAAATTCATTTTTCTTTTAATGAATTCATGACCTTAGTCATCACTATCAAAGATAAAAATGGACTAAGAATAAATGCCCGAAAAATATTTTCCAGCTTCTCTCAATTCGCGGGCTATTTCCTTGGCTATGACAAAAATTTCGCTAATTATTTGGAATTTATTTATTTTTTTGAATATTATTAGTTTTGGGTGATAGCATAATGGCTGATTAATCAGCAAATTCAGTTAATAAAAAAATTTTCTTTGTTGTATAGGGATAGTTTTCTTTTTTTCTTCTTTTTATTTTTAGAGTAACTGTGATGTATAGCATGGGAATCTATTTATATAATTCGGTAATGTCCGTCTGTCTGTCTGCACGCTCTGTTTGACCAACTTCTCGTTGCAATTTTGAAACAAAATTTAATATTCTTAAAGAAGACCTTCTAGGGATTACAGGAAAATTATTGTCATCCCGAAATTCTTATAACTTTTTGAGTTATTAATTCCTAAAGTTACTATTTCTCCATAGGAAATATTTATGTATTATTTCGCGGCTAGTATATAAATATTTCTCTATACATTTCCTAAGGGAGAAATCGTAATTTTAAGAATTAATAACTCAAAAAGTTATAGAAATTTCGGGATGAAAATAATTTTCCTGTAATCCCTAGAAGGTCTTTAAGAATATTCAATTTGCTAAAGTTTGTTTGATAAAACGAATTTCCAGACCAATCATTAACCGATACGGCCTATCAAAATTTCTAATTGTTTTACTTTGATCGGCCGTATCTTAATAATAACAATTGTAAGTCTACAAATTTGTTTTATCAAGAAGATTTTAGCAAATTTAATGCTCTAAAACTTTGTATAGTACTATGCGCTTAGTTTACGAGATATAAAACAAAATAAAAACAACAAATTCTAAAATTTTGAGGTTCCCCTCCCCCTCTTCCCTTAGTTAGCGCAGGGTTCTTGAGGTCGAAAACTAAGGATAAACATCCTTGAGTACTCCCATAATAGCATGTATTCATTTCTCCAAGCAAATGATGGCTCAATACTTTATTAATAAATAAATATTGTCTACCGGTATATGTCAGGTGTTCATATTTTTTTTGTCTATCCCCTGTATATAGAGAGAAAGTATTTTTGATAAGAATGTTGTCAATAAATACAAGTCTTTTAGAACTTTTTGAGAAAATAGTAAAGCATTAAATTCAGCAGATAGGCATAAATTTGCAGATTTATAATAAGGATAATGGTGATGAAATCAAGGAAAACAGGTGGCTCTCTTTTAGCTGTAGATTCTCTAAAAAACGGATAACGAACGTTTATTATTAAATTTTCATTTAACACGTTATAAAATAGTTTTCTTTTGTTTCGATTATATCAGTCAATAGATAGATAGATATTCGTTATCCACTTTAAAAACCATCGTGAATCGATATCTGTTTTAATATTTAATATTGAACAATGACAGAATGGATATCTTAAAAATAAATAACAAAAGAAAAAAAAAATTCCGACTACAAAAAAATCACTTTACAAATTTCATAAAAAAAAAATCAATGCAAAATGAAAAATTAAACAAAGAATATAAAACAATTCGTTGAATCCGAAACGAGGGATAACACGGATTTAGTATATATATAAAGAATAAATGAATGGAAAATAAAATTAAAAAAGTTCCATGTACCATAAATTTAGCTTAATCGGTAAAGGTGACATGCTTAAATGGAATGAACTGATATAAAAACGAAAATACCCCCTGCGTTTAATAAAAGTCATTTTAAATTGGAAAAAAAATCTAATGAATAAATAATTCAATTATACATGAATAGAATTATATTTTCAAATAATAAATTAGATTCATAGAATAGGAAGAAATTTTGTAATTAAATTAGAAATTTTGATGGATGTGCTTAAATTAAGAATCTCTTTAAACGCCGGGATCGGATTCATCTGTTTCATAATAAATATACAAATTTTTCGATGGTTAACAAATTTTTATTTTCGGTGACTTCACTTTTAATAGAGTCTTTTCACATCTAGTTAAGATAATAATATAATTAAATAAGAGCCCAGATAGTAGTTAGTTAGCTAAGATCTAAAATTCGGTATAAGGCCTAACTAAGGGATGAAATTAGTAACACGAGGCTTGTTTATCCCTATTTAATTTTTTGGAAATTTTTGTTAAAAAGTTATTAAATTTTTATTAATTATTTTTTACAGTATAAATAATGAATATTAAATTGCTAACTTGACAAAAATTTCCTTATTCCTCAGATAGCTAATTATGTATGAAAAAAACTCATTTTTTTAAACTCTTAGATTAAGCGTGTACTTATGATGATTTGTTATCAGTCGGATAAGTTTGCTAGTTGACTAGAATTTGATTTTGGTATTTAGTCGAAAATAAATCTTTTTTAAAAAGGCCTTATACATTTTTTTCCAATATATAGCCAGTTTATATCCCTATAATTAGATCAAAAATCTCTTCCTCCCCAGAGTGGCCGATAGAGATATTTGCAAATTTCAATATTGATAATCCTAGAAGCCAAGGGGAGTGGGTTCGGACCCCAAGCAGTTCGTTGAATTTATTTAAATAATTTGAATACCAAATGGTATAAATAAATAAGCCTGGGCCCCAATATACGATCGTATATCGTTAATATAAGTCTAACTTGTAAGATGCCGAAATGATTTGTAGAGTAAAATCTCGCCAGTCCTGATTCCCCCATTAGTACTGTATTAAATACAAATGGATGTACTTTTATAAAAAAAAAAATTCTAGGAAAAATTAAAATTCTAGCGTTTAAACTGTATTTAGTCAAATTCAATTTATTAAGCCTCTCCCATACAAAGCCTGTGAGTGAATGTTGGGCGCGGTCGTACTGGGAAGGGGACGAATGACTATGTATCCCCCTCCCCCAGAAAGCTAATCTAATACTAGTTATTTTGAATTCTTATCCAATAATAAATATTAAAATTTTTTTTTCAGAATTTTTAAACTAGTGGTTTTATTTGTCTTTTGAAAATTCAAATTTGTTATTATTATACAGGGTTGTAATCAGGGGTGAACATGGAATCTAAGCCCCCCCCCCCCCCTCAAATCCGGAAAAATTGTAAACCAAGAGAAAAATTTGCAGAGAAAATTTTATTACTGTTATATATTATTAAAAAAAAAAAAAAGTATTTTATATTCTTTTAAATTTATTAATTTAAGAAGGGGAGATTACCTTTCGGATTATCCGAATCCCCCACCCCCTTCCGTTAAAATTTTTTTGCTAAGGTCCTGTGAATATACTAATGGAATTGTTAGATTTTTTTAAGAAAAGTAGGAATTATTTTAATTAAGGGTGGGAAGGAGGGGTGGAGGGATGGAGAAAGCACTCTGAGTTTTTAATATTCGTCTGATAATATTTTTTTCATCTTTACCTGTGTTAGATTAGAATAAAAAGTATTTTTTTATCTTTAATAAATTGGGAATCTCTATTTTGATCCTTTTCTAAAGAGAACACAAACAAGCATAGACGTCTCTCTTTTAGTTGAGTGCGCGACTTGCTAGCATTTCGATCGTTCGTTCTCTCGTGTATTTATTTTAAAGTGAATAATTATTTAATAGTGTAACTCACCCACATCGTCAGGCAACCCACCCCCCGTCAGCGTCTTATTAGAGGTAATTAATAATATTCCCTTTTTATTTTATTTTTTTTTATTATGAAAAAAAAATTGATAAAAAAAAATACTTTTAAAATTTCTTTTCTCCATTCGAATAAGAAATTGATTATTAATTAAATATTTTTAAATGTCATAAGGGGTTGGATGTGTAGAGATACGAGTTATTAAAAAAAAAGATTTTTATTTTCTTTTGTTTTTAATAGTTTAAAAAATTTATCTAACAAATCTGTGAATGTTATTTATTAGCGAGGCCAAGATGTTTTGAATACTAATATCTAATTCAAATATATAAATCTCGAAAATATTTACATTTAATTAAGTTTAAAATATGGGGATTGACTTCCCCGAGACTTTCTCGTATATTCTTTTGGAATTACGTCTGGGTGTGTGTGTGTGAATACGATTGCTTAAAAACCAAAGCAGCTAGATCGATGAAATTTGGTATATGCTCCTTACACTAAAATTGTAGATTTCTATCAACTTTTGGAGTAAATACGTCACTTGGAAGTAGTACTTTACTTAAAAAGTTTTTTCAAAAATTTTGAAATTTTCAATTTTTTTGTTATATTATGATAAAATACTCTATTTTAAAAAGTTTTTATTCTTTGACATTTTTTCGAAAACTGAATAGTTTTTGAAATAATCAAAGAAGAAATAGAAAATATTCGTTAATTTTGATAAAAAATCAAAACAAAATCATACAGGTGTCATTAAAAAAAGGGTAAATATAAACATATAAACAAATTCATTTCACACACACACCCCCCCCCCCCCCCCCCACACACACACACAGACATAATGCCAATAATGGTTTTTTTGGACTCAGGGAGGTCTAAAACGGAGATATATGGAGAAACATCAAAATCTCGAAGTCGAATTTTTTTACGATTACATAACTTTCTCTATACGAGAAAGTAAAAATTATTTATTAATATTTTCTTCAAGCTGTTAAAATAAAAAATATTTTTCTTATGAGGATGTGGCATATAGGCAGCCAAGGCGAAAAATGAAATAAAAATCTATTTTTTGTCGACGTTTCGAGTGCCGATCGTACTCTTCATCAGTACCTACGATCTGTCAAACAATTTTATCTATTACAATAAAATTGTTTGACTGATCGGCACTCGAAACGTCGACAAAAAATAAATTTTTATTTTATTTTTCACCTTGGCTGCCCATATGCCACATCCTGATATCATAATATCCAACCATCAAGAAACAACTAGTTAAAAATAGTTCGATTCCTGGATGCCATGGGAGGTTAATAAAAAAATATACTCACAAAATTCTTAAATATATCTATGACTTGATCCGAAACGTTGTATTCATTGAATATCGAAAATTATTTAACTTATAAACATTGTTCATAGAAACATTGCTTAATTAAAAAAAAAAAAAAATCGAAAACTTAACAAATCTCTTTTTGGTAGAAACTTGTTTATTCGGATCCTTAATTATTCGGAGGCTAGAATTTTAGCTTTTTATGCTTAAAGGCTGGGCCATCTGAATTTTGGAATTTTTTTTTCTAACATTCACACTTTTTTCTCATTCACACTCACATTAACACAATCTTTTCGGCAACTGAGGCCATATAAGACTTTTGACTTTAACCGTTATTATATAATAATATTTATTGGGGGTCCAGGCATTAACTTTTGAAATTTGAAACGGCGATAAAAAAATACTATTGAATATTTTTTCAAAATATGAGTTTATTAGAAAGATTGGAAATTTTCATTTAAGAATGAAACACATCATTCAAATGACTGCCAGCCCTCGGGGCATGGTGTAGAGGTTAGCGTGCTAACCTCATATACCAAACGTCGCGGGTTCGGACCCCAGGCAGTCCGATGATTTTATATAAGGCATTTGGATACCAAATGACTTATATAAGAATGCCTGGGCCCCAATATGTATAATTATAAATAACGGATATCGTTTAAAGTCTTAAATGGCCTAAGTTGCCGAAAAGACTGTGTGAATGCGTGTGTGAGTGTGAGTGAGAAAAAAGTGTAAATGTTTAAAAAAAAAAAAAAAAAAAAATGACTGCCACGGCTGGCTTGACAGTACCCCATCCTATCAATGCTTTTTCGATTGTTTACATGAATGGCACAGCCGGAAAATCAAGAATTAAAAAAAAAAAACTTCGATTTCGTGTTTCAAGACATCAATCGTCTCTGGGTGGTTAGCGCAACATTTATCCTTAAGGGTTTCCCACAAAAAAAAATCGAACGGCGTCAAATCACAAATCCGAATTTTCTGAAGACTACTTTACTCTTGTACTTCATAGGAAAGATAGGAGAAATGGTTTCCATGGTAACAAAATATAAATAAACAAATAGGTTATAAATTTTTCAAATTCAAATGTACGGTACTGTCGGAAACTAAATATATCTCGACACAAAAAACTCTGGTGTACACCAGATTTTTTTTTTTTTTTTTTTTTAAATTAACTCTCGTTTTTGAAAAATATCATCTAGAGATTTTGATTAATTTTTCCTAATTTTTTGAACTTTGAAGCATTTGTTTTGAAAATATTAACAAAAAAATCAAGCCCCTAAGCTGGTCTTCAATAAATTTATTTATTTTATTAAAAGAAACTCATACATTTGAACTTTCTTCACTTGTATTTGATTATAAAAGTGATTATTATTTTCTATTTATTCATGAGAAGGCCAATTTGACTTAAAATTAAGAAACGTAATGAAATTACAATAATTGCTAAAAATAGCCTTTAGGCTTTGACTCTTAAATTCATTCTCTTTTGGTGGAATGAATTCATCAACCAAATTGGAATGGCAATAAATTGCTAAAATGTGCAAATTTATCTTCATAATATAGAAGTATAAAGTTTTAAAGCAAGTTATATATGGAAATATACAAAATAAAACTACACGCGATAAATTTACGCTCTCCTTCAAAGCGTGAAATTCATTTTGAATTATAAAAAGAAAACTTTTATTGTATTTTATTTATACATTGCAAATATACTCATTTTCTCGTTTAATACCCCTCTCTAATAATCTCTATATGAGGAACAACAATCAAAAGCTCTTCCGAATTTTCCTATTTACTGCTTTCATTCGCTCGACTAATTAGCTATCGTATTTAATCTTGAATAATTCATAAAAAAGGAATTAAGAGATAAAGAAAAGAGGATTTTTATTCCAATAGTAGCTTGAGAGCAATCGACTAGTAGCCTATTTTTTTTTTTTTTTTTTTTTTTTTTTTTTTTTTTTTTTTTTTATCCCTTTTATCATTCAGAAAACGAGCAATTATGCACAAAGTCCTTTTCTTTTAAAATTTTGTGATTTAATTAAAAACGACTTAAAAAAAATTACTTTTCTTGATTTACATTTATAAATATTACCTAAGTTATTTTATTTTACGGATGAATATCTTAAAAACGAAAGTGAAGTGGAATATAAATATTTAAAAAAAGTGAGATATCTGATGTTAGATGGAAAATTATGTCGCATCTATTATATAAGGTCGTCCTTAACCAGTGCCGTACCGAGGGGGGGGGGGGAAGCGGAGGTGGCGGTCCGCCTCAGGCCCCGAGCCTGCATAGGCCCCCATATATTTATAAAAAAAAAAATTTAATCAAAATTTCTCTTTGAGAGGCCCCGGGGCCCTCAGGGCTCAAGTAAAAACGGAAAAATTTGGATAAAAAAAAAAAAAAAAATTTAATTAAAATTTCTCTTTGAGAGGCTCTGACCCCTTGGGGTTCAGGGATTTACGGTATTTTAAAAATATTTTTGTGAATAGAGGAGAGTGATATTTAAAGATGAGCACCCCCAAAAAAAAAAATTTAATATAAGGCCCTCTCTTCTAGTGCCGCCCCAGGCCCCCAACTGCCTCGGTACGCCTCTGTCCTTAACACTTGCGTTTTCCTAATTGTAGGATTCGTTTTAAAGATTTTTTAATAATGAAAAGATAAAAATCTGTACCTTCGGTAATCGAAAGTGGTGTTCTGTGCTTGTCACATCAGATTTTTTTGTGTCGACACATATTTAATTTCCGCCAATATATTAGAATTCAAGATATAAAATTTATAGTCCAAGATCCCAGAGCCCCCAGACAATACTCATTTTCTCACAAATAAAATGTATTGGATAAAGTAGTGTTAGTATGTACCTTGAGTGTAAGCATATTTGCAAATTTGGGCCGTGGGCC
>JAKCPI010028138.1:0-13771 GCA_023213315.1 Euborellia annulipes | reverse complement strand
TTGATTTTTGCTTTTGGTTTGAGGAAGTATTATTTAGATTGGTCCGTTTTTATTTATTTATTTTTTTCTTCTTTCATTTACACGATATTCACATCTTCCATTCTGGAGACCTCAAAACCCAATTCAGCTTCAGTTCAATTTCAATTTTTTTTACGATTACATTAACTTTACCTACCCAACCTACGGTTGTTGGACAAAATTAAAAATTAAGCTTTTTTTTTAAACACACTTTTTTTCTATTCACACTCACACTCAAACACACATACACACAGTCTTTTCGGCAACTTAAGACTTTATATGATAACCGTTTTTATGAAAATATATATATTGGGGTCCGGTTTTAGTATTCAAATGGCTTAAATAAAATAAAATCATCGAACTGCCTGGGATCCGAACCCTCGAACCTTGGTATCCAAGGCAGGCGCGCTATCAACTCCACCAAGCCCCAGGGCAAAATTAAGCTTTAATATTGGTTTTATACACACAATAAATAAATATTAAAAAAAAAAATAATTAAAAAAGATTTATATACTTATAACTCTCCGTTTATTATTGAGAGTCAATGAACAGAACATCATCAACAACAACAACATCTGTTAACGCAACATGGATTACTTTATTTTAGTTATTCTCTTTGTTATTTCGATAATAATAATACAGAAGCATATATTAAAAATACAGTATATATAGAATAACAGCTATATTTGCATGAACAATTTAAACAAGTAAATTTCATACAGTTAATTTAATTCGTTTCGCTGATGACGATTAAATTTCTAACGACTAGACAAGAGAAATAGCATCCGTTTTTATATGAATAAAGTGACGTCAGTTTTGAAAAAAAAATTAACCACCTTAAGGGGGTTCAGGAGCGACGTCTAAACGTACTTTAAAATGTAAAAAACTAGACTATTATAAGGAATTTTCAATGAGGATTTTTTTTTAATAAGAGATTATTGGGACATCGAGCTATAATTTTTTTAATGACTTATTAAAAAATTATCGTAATTATTTTTTTGTTATCAAGCAAATACAGAAAAACAATCTGCCCCAATAATCTTTAATTTTTTTTTTTAATTTAAAAATGAATTTATTGTTATTATTAATCACATATTAATTAAGAAATTTTTAAAATAAGCTTAGATGATTTATTTAAAAATCAACTGTTAAATTATTTCACCATTCTTGCAATAGATGGCAGGCTAGTCTAACAGCCGATATAGTATTAGCCTATATTTATATATTTGCTTTTATAAAAGATACATAATATATAATAACATTTATAAAGTATTTATTGTTAAAAGATCAATGAAAATCAACCAAATGCATTAAATATTATTAGCTACCATTCTGACATCTCTTGGCAAATTTTTGAATTACTTGATTTTTTGGGCATACTTTTAATGACACACAACGCCATCTTAGCGGGAAAAACATGCGTAACACCTTCGCTCCCGTAGCCCCTTAACGAGCTTTGTAGTAATAATATTTTTTTTTAACAATAGTTTCTTTCCTAATCACTGGGGGCGAGGGGAGTTTGAAAGTAAACCCTTCCCCCCTACCTTGAAATATATGCAATAAGAGAGGGAATTAGGATTCATACAGCGAAAGAGTTAGAGTGCATTGGCGGAGTTTTGGGATTAAATCCCCTCCCTCCCTCCCCGCCCCTCCTATTATCAGTATCCGCTAGTGTTGCCTATACTAAACAAATCCCCAATCAGATTTTGTTTGCATAAATATCATAAATTTAAATAATCATGTTTGAATGATATGATAACGCTATCATCAATATATATTAGAATATTTATTTAAATAATAATATAAAACATGTGTGTGCTGCTATAGGAGAGAGAAAAATTTATGAGAGGATTATTTTATATTATTATCATCTATAAATAAATGGAGATATGAACGTGTAAACAACAAATAATCAATAACTTATTATTATTATTATTATAAAATATTACTCGGTCTTAATGGTTCATAAAAATATATAAATATAGGCCAGATATAGGCTAATACTAAATCGTCTGTTAGACTAGCCTGCCATCTATTGCATTGGCGACAAAAATGGGCAAGAGTTTTCCGAAGGCTAATATTTTCAGAATAGGTTGCATTTTAGTGATGGAAATATACGCTAGAGTCAGCACTTCCAGTACCGGGGCGTTTAGCCGGAATAAGCCAGTAAAGTTGCGAGAAGATGGTTTTCCGCAAATATCTCGAAAAATATGCGGTTTTCCGCAAAAACAAATCTATACAAAAATAATCGAAATTAAATTATAAACAAAAATGGTCCAATACATAATCACGCTAACGTCAACGGTTCGGGAGATATAGAGGGGTAAAATATGTAATTAATATGAAAGGAGGCACTGATATAGAGAAATATTTATATCTTGTTACCATGACAACCATTGTTAGAATTATAAATTTTATCCCTCTATATCTCCCGAACCGTGGACGTTAGCGTGATTATGTATTGGACCATTTTTGTTTGTAATTTAATTTCAAGTATTTTTGTATAGATGAATTTTTGCAAAAAACCGCACAGTTTTCGAGATATTTGCGGAAAACCATTTTCCCGCAACTTTACCGGCTTATTCCCGCCAAAGCATGGGCGTACCCAGCGAGGGGCAGGGGGGGCAGCTGCCCCCCCCCTAGAAGCAACAAAAAAAAAAAATTAAATGTTTATAAAGTGATGAAACGAAACAAAATTGGTGGATGGCGACGGGAAATGATTCTTTTTGTTAGGACTCGAGGGTTTTTAGGCCTTTAATTCGAATACTTTACCTCTCTATATAAAAAATAGCTATGTCACAATCTGGACGACCATGTTCTGCCCCCTGGACGACCATGATCTGACCATGCCCCCCCCCCCCCTAGAATTGATCCTGGGTACGCCCATGTGCCAAAGGCCCCGGTATTTCAAGTGCTGACTCTAGAGTAATAATAATAATAATGCTTGTTTTATTTGAAACAAAAATTAGTTACAATTTGTATTATTTTGATGTTGCTTTTGCAACAATTTTATAATAAATTTACAATAAAAATACCAAAAGAAATTACAGGCGACTCTAGAGTATCCTTCCATCACTAAAATGCAACCTATTCTGAAAATATTAGCCATATAAAATCTGGTGTGACCAGCACAGAACACAACTTTTGTTTAGCTAAGAGAAAGTTGTGTGCTGTGCTGGTCACACCAGATTTTTTAGTTTTTATTCTATTACTTAAAAAAAATTTTTTTTTTTTTTTCTTTAAAATAATTCTTAAAAAATGCAAAAGTCAATTTTTGCACTCCTTTTTAATATTTCTTCTTTTACATTTAGAATAATAGAGATCTCTAAATAGAGAGAGAGAGAAATAAAAAATAAAGCCAAAAACGAATAAGCTATTAATTTTGGCAATTTCCATAACAATGGCCTGACTGAGGAGGAGAATTCTACAGCCAGTCGATTGTCCTAAGCTAATTGCCGATTGGGTACACACGAACGGACAGTCAGACAGACAGACAGACAGACACTCGTGCCCTTTTAGCTCATTCGCAGCCAAAAACGATTAGTGAGAAAGAGAGAAATAGAGAGAGGTATTCATTAAAAAAAAGAGCGGATTTTTTTTTTTTTACTTTGTCGCCGATATGGCCGTTTAATTTCAACGTTGGTGATTTAAATGATACAAGGGAGTGTTACAAAAAAAAAAAAAATAGATTATAATCAGCTATAGAATAACATGCCTGCATAAAGGGAAGTAGAGAATAAAACGAGAGCGCCCCTTAATGAAGCGAATTCAATTCCGCGCTATTCTTTTGCCAAAAGAATTAATTTTTTTTTTTATTAGTGTTATATGATAACAATTTTTCAGATATGCCCAAAGAATCTATAGAAATTACCTAAAAATAAATTGTTATAAAATTTTACCTAGTAGCTATACAAAATTGTATTTATTGTAATTTTCTTCTTCTTCTTCTCTCTATTCATTAAGCCAGTCAATAAAAAAAAGGCCTTAATTCGCAAAACGTAAAGTATTCCTGCATTTTTGGTATGTTATTTGGACCCCTTGGGGGAGTGTGAAACCACATTTTGCAATCAAAAAAAAGTTGTGCTACCTGCGTAATACGAGAAAAACTTGAAAATTTTCGGACATTTTTCAGTTTTTGCAGTTTAATTCAAAAACTATGGGCTTTTGACATTAGGTTGGTATTATCATTTTTAAAGTATATTAAATTTCAAACAATTCAAGCCAAACCACAGCTCCGTAAGTTTAATAGTTTTTGAGATATGATGCTTAAAATATGAGCATGGTTTTCAGAAATGTTACGATTTTCAATTTTATTTATGTTTAAAGCCAAATATCGACATAACGGCTCATGCTTAGAGAAAAGTTGTGATAAATTAAGTTTTAGCACATTTAATTTCCTTTCATTTAAGCGCAAAATGGGGTCATTACCTCTTATAGTTCTTCTGTAAACTTAAAAAACAAAAAATCCAATAATACAAGTTTTAAATAACCCTACATGAAATTGCATCATATCTCAAAAACTATTAAACTTACGAAGCTGTGGTTAGGCTTCAATTGTTTGAAATTTAATGCACATTAAAACGGATAATAACAACTAATGTCAAAATGCCCATACTTTCTGAATTAAACTGCAAAAACTGAAAAATGTCCGAAAATTTTGAAGTTTTTCTCGTATTACATAGGTAGCACAACTTTTTTTTTATTGCAAAATGTGGTTTCGCACTCCCCCAAGGGGTCCAAATAACATACCAAAAATGCAGGAATACTTTACGTTTTGCGATTTAAATGTCGATATTGACTGGCCTATCATGTTAAAATTAAATTATTATTATTAGGCAGTCCGATGATTTTTGGTATCCATATGGCTTAAATAAGAATGCCTGGACCCCAATATATATATATATATTTTCATATTAACGGTTTTCGTAAAAAGTCTTAAATGGCCTAAGTTGCCGAAAAGACTGTGTGCATGTTTGTGTGAGTGTGAATGGTAAAAAAACAATCTGTCCCAATAATCTTTAATTTTTTTTAAATTTAAAAATGAATTTATTGTTATTATTAATTAAATATTAATTAAGAAATTTTTAAAATAAGCTTAGATGATTTATTTAAAAAATCAACTGTCAAATTAGTTCAGCATTCTTGCAATAGATGGCAGGCTAGTCTAACAGACGATATAGTATTAGCCTATATTTGTATATTTTTATGCTTTTATAAAAGATACATAATATATAATAACATTTATAAAGTATTTATTGTTAAAAGATCAATGAAAATCAACCAAATGCATTAAATATTATTAGCTACTATTCTGACATCTCTTGGCAAATTTTTGAATTACTTGATTTTTTGGGCATACTTTTTATGACACACTACGCCATCTTATCGGGGAAAAAAACATGCGTAACACCTATTCCGCCTTAAGTCATTTTGTCGTCAAACATAACGTCATTTCTGATCAGTCTATGACCAGGTCTCTTCTAGCTGGGTTATTATAATATTCTTTATAGAGCTTAGCAAAAAGATATCTGGCTGAACTGTAAAGGCCAATTTATCTAACCAAGTAGAGAGAGAAAGAGAGAGGATGTAAAGCACAAGCCGACAGACCACGACCGACCTAAACAAGGCTTCTAATTGAGTTAGGCCCTTGGCTCCACTCAGCCGTGACGTTTTCTCGGGGGCTTGTTGGTCGTTTCACGCCAGACACGTCACCACATCACATCACACCATTCGTTCGTTTCACCCCCCCCCCCCCGCCTTAAGTAGCTTTATCACACACACTAATCAAATTTAATACAAGCCAATCGGTGCGACGACGTTTTATCACTAACCCCCCCCCCTCACCCCCTCTTCTAAGATAATATCATAAGAATGAAGACACCGTAAAATTGATATTATAAAATTAGAAGTTAATTTCTACACATAATAAACGGAGGTAAGTGTTGATTATAAAATCAGACATATTTTTATACTCATCCCTGTGTTCAAAAAAAAAAAAAAAAATACTCCCGAATGGAACATTCCGGCAAGGTAAAGCAGGGGTGTCAATCTCAAAAGCTAACTTCGGTCAAATAAACAATGTTCAACTTTAATTGGGCCGTATAGTATATATGGGGCATTCCAGGCTAAATCGAACAGGTTTGAAAAATTTTAATTTTTGATTTCCTCCTTTTTTTGATATTTTGTGGTACCCCTTAAAAAACCCCTCCTGCTAAATTTTGAGATTTTTTTTTTATCATCGGCTCAGATTTTGAAAAAAACCCCTGTTTTTTTTTTTTTTTTTTTTTTTTTGTTTTTTTACTCATAACTCCTACAAAAATGGTCCAATTTCCAACTTTTTTTTTTTAATTTTTGTTTTTTGTGTAGTTTTCAAGAAAAAATACAATTTTTTTGAATAATTTTTCTACGTCATTTTCAAATTTGAAAAAAATAGTAGCCATGGAATACTCTCGACTTGAACCGCCTGGAAAGTTTTTTTGTCATTTTTTGAAAATCCTGGATACCTCAAATTTCCTGAAAATTTTTGGTAACAAACAACTATTCATTCCACAACTTTCCAGGCGGTTGGGGTCGTGGGTATCCATGGCTACTATTTTTTAAAAATGATTAATAGGAAAAAAATATTTTTTCAAGTTTTCTAAAATCGAAAAAATAGTAGCCTTGGAATACCCACGACCAGAAACGCCTGATAAGTTGTGGATTGAATAGATAGGTTTGTTAGCAAAAATTTTCAGGAAATTCTAAGTATGCATGATTTTCAGAAAATGACAAAAATTTTCAAATTTGAAAAACCGTTCGTTTTGGCGTGGAATGCCCCATATATAAAGTACGATCGAATATTATATTTTTATATGCTGGTTTCGTTTCTAATTCACATTTCTATTTTATTTTTACTTTGCGTCGGATATATTGACTGGGGCCGCAAAAATGTTCATTTCAAGCCGCGAGTTTGACACCCCTGAGGTAAAGCCTCTAATTTAGTAGCTAAATTACTCGCTACTCTCCAAAAAATATTCGGGCCTCTAAATTCCTAAATGGGGATGCTCAAAAAATTCCAGAATTTTTCCCTAGAAAAGCATTGGGATTTATGAAAAATTAAAATTATTAAAAAAATGAAATCTCTCAACTTACAAATAATGAAAAGTGTCACATAGTCTAATAATTTTTTTTTTCTTTAATTCTCATGAAAATTATTCTGAATGTGTTTATTGAAGCATTTGTGGTTCGAATTATTATTATTAGAGGAATTTGTAATTATAGACCATTATTAATTATTTATTAAAAATATAAATACTGCAAAAGGTTTCGACTGCTTATTCTGCAGCTGTTGTGAAGTACTGGGCACTTGCTCCGAATCAAAGTGAACTGATTGTCATGTCAGTTACGTGCCTTTTTATATACGACTTCAGCGCCATCTGCAGGCATTCCTATGAAGTTAGATTGCAGATGGCGCTGACGTCGTTGTATATAAAAAGGCACGTAACGTACAACGACTTCAGCGCCATCTGCCGGCATTCCTATGAAGTTAGATTGCAGATGGCGCTGATGTCGTTGTATATAAAAAGGCCGGTAACGGACATGACAGTCAGTTCACTTGAGTCGGAGCAAGTGTGCAGTACTTCATAACGGCTGCAGGATAAGAAGTCAAATCGGTGTACAGTATTTCTATTTTTAATAAATAATTATTAACAAAAATGTGGTCTATAATTACAAATTTCTCTAATGAAAATTATTCTACTACTTTAATTCTCATATTTTTAACAAATTCAATGTTAATTCTTATAAAATGTATATTTATATGAATTTTGTCTTAGAAATTCTAACATATGGTTAAGGATACGAAGCCCACCGAAAGCAAGCTGTTCAGTTAGTCTATAGATAAAAGATTATGAAATTCATAAATTTTTTGGATTGGTCGGTCGGTCACCCTCTACCATTTGTGCCTGAATGTCTCTGGCAAAGGCAAGCGCTCTTTTGTGGTCATAGGGCATAAATTAAAGAAGGGCCTTGTCGGTGGGTGTGAATAAGGCAGGCAGGCTTATAAGTTAATATATAAGACGTGTGCGTGTGTGTGTCTGGACCAATTGAGATGACAGCAGCAGTGGTCAGACGACATCTGCCTGCTGGCTCTTTTGTTCTTCCCCCCCCCCCCTTCCCCCCACCCCCTCTCTGGTCAAATGTGAACTGGACTAGACTAAATTCAAAACCCTAAAAGCGAAATAAAATATTCCGACTTGGCAAAAGTTAGATTTGAATTCGCTTTTGCTTTTTTATTTCTTTCTTCTATCTAACGCTGCTAACTCTTCTTCTTCTTCTTCTCTCTTGTGCACATCTGACATTTTCTTTTTTTTTTTTTATTACATTTTAAAATTTTAAATTGAATTGTCCCCTCTTTTTTTTCTAGATTTAGAAAAAGTTTCTCTTATTTATATTATTTCCTTTTACATTGCCCCTTCGCTCTCTTCACTCCCTGGGGTCATTTCCTTTCAGTCTTGCTTCAACATTGGCCATTTCGAAGTTATTTTTTAATTGAAAAAGAGAAATGATATTTTTGTTTTTATTTTGTTTAAAAGGAAAATTAAAGATAAGGTCTAATAAAAAAAAAAAATCTGATGTGACTGTTCGCACAGCAAAACCTCGAATTTTTGACATAAAACCAGAGTAGGCAAGTTTTATCCCGCAGAGTATAATACAAGGTTTTATACAAGGGTAAAACTAAGCTTTGATACATTTTATACGTTTTTTACATTTTACACAGCTTTATCCGCGATTTTTGTATAAAACTACAAAATCATGTATAAAACCCAACTCTGCATGAAACCATAGGCGAAGCCAGGGGGGGGGGTTCAAACCCCCTCCCCCCATGGGACCCAAGTCATGACTAGATATTTAATAAAAATTATATTTCATATAGGGTAAGAGAAACTAAAATATAATAATTTACTCTAGCTAAAAAAACAAGCCAAAATGATTTATAAATATCCTAAATTAATCTAAAATTTTTGAAAAAAATTTCTTGATCCCCATTAAAAATTTCTGGCTACGCCAATGCATGAAACCAACCAATACTTTCTCTCTCTCTCTCTCTCTCTCTCTATATATATATATATATATATATATATATATATATATATTAAATATAGGTAAGAGAAAGTAAAAGCCAATAGTCGGAATTTCTCCCTTTTTGAAAATACACATCATTTTTACTTTCTCTTATCCTATGTATAAAATATATAGAGAGAAAGTATTGGATTCATGTCAAAAATTCGATGTCGAGATTTTGATGGATCTTCACGTTTTGAGGTCCCCTGAATCCAAAAAAGTGGTTTTCGCGACATGGTCGGTCTGTGTGTGTGTCTGTCTGTGTGTATATGTGAAATAATGGCCCTGCCAATGCCGAAAAGACCTAAAAATTCTATGTATGCTTAGAGTCATTTGAAAAATTTTCAATTTGGTTTCATCAAAATTAGCAATGTGATATATTTATAAAACAAGCGGTACCCTTCCGGGACCCCCTTGCTTGCCTTAGGTGAGCTAATGCATCAAATTTATTCTTGTTCACTATTTGGAAATTTTACTTTTGCTCGCCTTCGACTTTGTGTTATTCTTATTATTTAAAATTCCTATCGGGATTCCCGTTTATTTTCCCGAGGTGCTTTCGTGCCGAAGACACACACCTCAAGCCAGCCGGCCTCTGGCCGTAGCCATCTACTGTCACCCCTTGAAGTTACATAATTTTCTACTCCTCCTCCTGCGTTCGTCTGAAGCTAGTGAACTAATCCTTATTTCGGGTTTCTTTTATCCAACCTCTTCTATGCTAGGGAGGTTGTCCTAGTTTGAGGAGGGACTCCCTCAGCACCGACTCCTTTCGAAGAATGCATCACTGAGAGGGAACCTTCTTTACGTCCCTTCCACAGGACGGGATGTCACAGCAACTTCCTCTCCTCGTAGAGTTGCCTGGGGGCTATTGTGGTGATATCCAATATTCCAATCCAGTGCCTGCTTGAGGATTTGCTTACATTAAATAAATATTTTTATTTAATGAAAAAATCCCGCACGCCAAGGATTTGAACAGGGATCTTCTTTGTAGAAGACGACACCCTAGCTCACTACACCACAGGGTCTCCTTTGTGTTATTTTCGTTAACGAAAATATATTATGCACTCCTTTGAATGTTGATCTACAATCTAGCTCTTGTAGATTTTCAGATATATTTCTAGTTTTCTTAAAAAAAAAAAAAAAAACCCTTGCCCCTCCTCCTTTCCCATCTAACTCTTCTCTTTTTCAATTTTTTTTTTTTTTTTTCTTCTCCTAATCGTATATCTTGATATAATTATCACAAAACGAGAGCACTATGTTCGTAATATCGTTATTATTGGAAGCAAAAACTCTATCTAATCTCCAAAGCAATAACTCGATTTAGCTGACCGAAGGTGGCAAGGAAAAAAAAATAAAATAAGACCAAGGGGTCAAAAAAGGAACGGGCGCGCCAGCGCACACAACATCCCTCAAATGCTTACCTCACTAACTTCTTTATAACTTTATCGACACGTGGTGTGTCCAAAAAAAAAAAAAAAAAGGAGGAGGAGGAGCGTTTCTTTTTATATATTACTGGTAAAGGGCAAAATCAGCAGCAGCAGCCTGAGGTGTTGTAGAATAGGCAGGCAGGCAGGCAGATATGGAATTAGATTTGCACCCTCTTCTCTCTCTCTCAAGCTGACCATTACATTTGTTCATATTGAGTTAGAGAGGGGAGAGATGTCTTGAATATTACGTTTATGTAAAATACAAGCACTTTATAAAGGCGATATATTAATAATTTATATATTCTTTGAGTTATTTTGATTTTCTCAAAATTCGCTCTGGAACGATTTTGATTAAAATTCATAAATCAATTATTTTTTAGATGCTCTTTAAAATGTATACTCTCATTTTGCTAAAGCACACTTTACTCTTGTACTTTATAGGAAAGATAGGAGAAATGGTTGCCTTGGTAACAAAATATAAATATTTTCTCTGTTTAAAAATCTTGAATTATAATATATCGACACAAAAAATCTGGTGCGATCAGTCCCACCAGATTTTTTTACATATTCAAACACATTTATTGTTCTCTAATGTCGTACTCTCAAGGATTGTCAACAGGCCGCTTCTTCAAAAAGTTAAAGGCGGGGCTGGAGCGAAGGTGTTACGCATTTTTTCCCGATAAGATGGCGTTGTGTGTCATAAAAAGTAAGTCCAAAAAATCAAGTAATTCAAAAATTCGCCAAGAGATGTCAGAATGGTAGCTAATAATATTTAATGCATTTGGTTCATTTTCATTGATCTTTTAACTATGAATACTTTATAAATGTTATTATATATTATGTATCTTTTATAAAAGCATAAAAATATATAAATATAGGCTAATAGGGGATCGGCTGTTAGACTAGCCTGCCATCTATTGCAAGAATGCTGAACTAATTTAACAGTTGATTTTTAAATAAATCATCTAAGCTTATTTTAAAAAATGCTTAATTAATATGTGATTAATAATAACAATAAATTCATTTTTAAATTAAAAAAAAATTAAAGATTATTGGGACAGATTGTTTTTTTGTATTTGCTTGATAACAAAAAAATTAATTACGATAATTTTTTAATAAGTCATTAAAAAAATTATAGCTCGATGTCCCAATAATCTCTTATGAATTTAATTCATTTAAAAAAAAACCGCATTGAAAAATTCCTCTAGTTTTTTTTTAAAGTACGTTTAGACGTCGCTCAAGATTGAACACTTACAAGGAGAGTACACGGTTGACTCGTCACCGATTTTGATCTCCTTTTATATGGTGAATCTATACTGAAAAATATTTGTATCCTGATCGAACTTTTCGTCCAATGCGCCCTGTAACAATTTTTTTTTTCTCATCTGAAATTTTAAAATCTGAAAAGGATTGTTATAAGGCTCAAAGAAAAGCATATCAACAACTAAAGCTAATAGCGTAACGGGTAGAGGAGAGGGTTAGTAATCCAGGGATCCCAAGTTCAAAACCTGGGTTGTCATTTTTTTTTTTTTTTGTATTATTTATTATATAAAAAATAAATATTATATTCTATATTATAAAAATATTTTAATTATATTTGGGACATATTTATTACATATTTATACAGAAAACAATGAATATTATACAATCAATTAGATATATAATTAGATATATAAATGAATAATTAAAAATATAAAATAAGGCAGTAAGATATAGAAAATTAATGTTTTTTTTTTTTTATGAAATATCAAAATAAATATTTCGCCAATACATTTGCTGTCAACAGAAAGTGTCAGTTTAGTTAGTTTAGATATCTAATTGATTGTATAATATTCATTGTTTTCTGTATAAATATGTAATAAATATGTCCCAAATATAAATAAAATATTTTTATAATATAGAATATAATATTTATTTTTTATATAATAAATAATACAAAAAAAAAAAAAAATGACAACCTAGGTTTTGAACTTGGGATCCCTGGATTTCTAACCCTCTCCCTCTACCCGTTACGCTATTAGCTTTAGTTGTTGCTATGCTTTTCTTTGAGCCTTATAACAATCCTTTTCAGATTTTAAAATTTCAGATGAGAAAAAAAATTGTTACAGGGCGCATTGGACGAAAATTTCGATCAGGATACAAATATTTTTCAGTATAGATTCACCATATAAAAGGAGATCAAAATCGGTGACGAGTCAACCGTGTACTCTCCTTGTTAGATAATTATCCTTTAACCCCAAAGTCAAGAGGTCCAATCAGTTCAGTTGTCCTATGACCTGACTTATAAATAAACAAATCCCATCACACAAGTGTATAGCGCATTGGAGAGGTGGGGGGGGGGGTAAAAGGGCCGATAATGGTGGCTTAATGAATCGCGTAATGGCTGCTAATTAATGGGATCCGAGGATGGATATACAACTAACTCTCTCTACTCTCAGTTACGAATTGGTTTTACACACACACACACACACACTCTGATTAATTGCTTGATGAGGATAAATGTTGTTATCAAAACGTTCTCGTTTTCCGTTCGTCTTTAAATATTATTACCACCAACACATATATACAACTAACTCAACCACTTTACATATTAACCATCTCTTTCCCTCTAGTAAAAGGAGAGGGGGAGGAGGATAACATTAATCATTCACTCACTCCCCCCCCCCCCTTTCGCTCTCTTTTTGTTTTCAATAATTGAATTTCTTCCTCTCTTAGAAAAAAAAAAAAATTGATCAAAAAGTGAACAAGTTTTTAAGAAGTTTTTTTTTTTTTTTTTTTTTAACTGGAGTGTTTATGAAAAATGATTTGTGAATCGAGAGAGAGAGAGAGAGAAAAAAAGTTTTCTGATCAAACGAATTGAATAAATTATTTAGATTAATTAAAATATAAAAACACGCGGTGTTATGTTTTAATATATTTATTTTATTTCGCAGTATGGTCTGTCTGCCTGTGTTCAATTTTAAGCATGAAATAATTGAGCTAGTAGGTTGAAAAATTATATTTAAGCTAAGCACCCCCCCCCCCTAGGGCTTGAAAAATAAGTTTTTAATCCAAATTGGCCAAAAAGTACTAGTACTTTCCTGATGTAGTTTTTCAGTTTTTTTTTTTTTTTTTTTTTTTTTTTGATTTTCTGCAAAATTCGCTCTAACAATTTTGATTAAATTCAAAATCAATTATTTTTTAGATGTTCTTTAGAATGTAGCCTATGTTATAATTTTGCCATTGAA
>JAKCPI010028137.1:0-34216 GCA_023213315.1 Euborellia annulipes | reverse complement strand
TACTGCGACTGTATGCCGTTTTTTAATAAAAGAATTGATTATATAATTTTCGAGGCGAATTAGGTGGTCTAGGCAGGATCGGTTCTGCCGAAAGCCACATTGTTGCTTAGATAGAAGGTTTTTGCTTTCTAGGAGCCACATAAGTCTTTTATTGACCATGCGTTCCATTAGCTTGCAGACGCAACTGGTCATTGAAATTGGTCGGTAATTTTCCAGATTATATTTTTCTTTATTTTGTTTCAGGATTGGAACCAAAATAGCTTCTTTCCAAGAGTTAGGGAAAATATCTCTCTTCCAAATTTGATTTATTATGGTGAGCAGGGCAGATTTAGTAGTGGAGTTTAAGTTTTTTAACATGAAATTATGAATTTGGTCTGGGCCAGGCGCTGTGTTCTTAATATTCTTCATTGCGTGATTTAATTCCTGCTCACCGAAATCTACATTATAGCATTCACCATTATTTGAACTAAAATTTAAAATAATTTGTTCTTGTCGTAATTTCTTTTCATAAAAGTTGATACTATAATTATCGTTAGCCGAGACATCTGCAAAGTGTTGGGCAAAGGCATTAGCTACTCTATAAGGGTTCGTTATTGTTTCATTATTTGTTTTTATACCAATACTTTGCATTTGGAACTTGGCTTGAATTCTTTTTATTTTTTCCCAAACTACTGTGCTGGGTGTTAGGTGGGTAATAGAATTAATGAAGTTATGCCATGATTCCTTTTTACTATTTTTAATTGTATATTTTGCGTAGCATCTGGCTTTCTTAAATTTAATAAGGTTGTCAGTCGTTGGAGTTTTTTCGAAAATTGCGAGCGCTTTTCTTTTGGCTTTTATAGCCTTTTTTGCACTCCTCGTTCCACCACGGTACTGGAGCTCGTTTTGAGTAAGTTTTTGTTTTTGGAATACTAAGTTGAGCTGCCTGAATCACTCCATTATTAAAATTTATTAGATTTTCAAGGGGTTCTATTGTCTTGTCATATCGAAAATTTAATAGCTCTCTGAAGTGAGGCCAATTTGCTTTTTTAATTAACCATCTAGCTTGGCATCTATTTGGAATATAACAGTTATTAAGTGAAGTTATAATCGGAAAATGATCTGACGATGTTAGTTCCTTATCCACTGACCAAGACAGTCCAATCGCAAAGGAAGGAGAAGCAAGAGAAATATCAATGCTAGAGAATGTGCCATAACCACTCGAAAAATGTGTAGAGGATCCATCATTCAAAAGGAAGATATTATTGTCTGAGACAAATTTCTCGAATAACTTTCCTCTTGAATTTATAATAGAACCACCCCACAAGGGATTTTTTTGCATTTATATCGCCTAAGATTAGAAAGGGTTTTTTTAGTTGTACATATATATTTTCTAAATCCGGGACAGTGAAATTACTGTCAGGTGGCAGATATATGTTACAGATAGTAATCGGATTAGGAATCTCTATTTGGATTGCTAATGCAGCCAAATTTGTGTTTAGCGGGATTCTATGAGACAGTAGGTTTTCCTTTACACAAATGGCTAAGCCTCCATGGGCTTTTCCTCCTGGGTCAGTATCCTTTCTATATATTTTAAAATTTTTTAGAGTTACATTTTTATCTGGCCGAAAATGCGTCTCCTGAAGACATAGACAGAATGGATCATATTTGTTAATTAATAATTTTATTTCCTCTACTCTCGCAAAGTATCCATTTGTATTCCATTGTATTATTTTAGGTATGGTGTCGAATGTAGAAAAAGGAAATTGTTATTTTTCATTAATGTTGAGGAAATAAAAATTGCTTAATACTTAGTTATTTTACCCCTTTCTCTTGTTTTTTGATTTATATACTCGAGGTTTTGGTGTTTTTTGTTTTAGTATTTTGTTTATTAGGTTGGAGTCAATATTTGTGTCATCACTTCCTGAGTCTACTTCACTTACATCTTTGGTTTTATGAAGTTGTAACTTTTTCTCAAAGATCTGATCACTATTAGAGGTAGATGGAGTCCCTATCTCATTTATATTAATCCCCTCTTCCATATCCTGCTCACTATTAGAGGTAGATGGAGTTCCTATCTCATTTACATTTATATCCTCATCCATATCTATTAAACCAGAAAGTTCCCTAGTTTTATTTATTTGTTCTAATGTATTTAATTTTTTTGTTAAAGTTTCGACCTGCTCCTTTAGAAGGCTAATCGTTTTTTTCAAATCCTCGCATGATAAACACGGTTTATTTTTATTTACAGCATCCGCGAAGGATAGGTTACTATTTGATATACTATTTGTATTTTTGTAGTATTGCCTTTTGGCCACAAAATATGGGATATTTTGCTCCACTGACATTTTAATTATTTCTTTTTCTCTTAAAAATGACGGACAGGATTTTGAGACACTTGTATGTGAATCTGAGTTACAATTTATACATTTTATTTTCGTACTTATACAGGGTTGTGCTGGGCTTTGGGACATCTCTCCACAGAGTCCGCATGTCCATTTTTCCGACGTGCATTTAGCTATACTATGGCCCAGGCTCTGGCATTTCCAGCATTTCAAAGGAGAGGGAAAGAATTTTCTCACTTGTAAAGAATAGAAGCCCACTTGTATTCTTAAAGGAAGGACAGGTGTACAGAATGTCAGGATAATTATTGGTGTGTTTACAATTTGGCCATCTACCCTTCGTGTCAATCTATGCAGGTCGACTACATTTTGATCTTTAAGTTCCTCTAAAATTTCTTCTTTCGAAATATCCTTAAGGTCTGGGCAAAATATAGTTCCTTTCGAGTAATTTAGTTTATTGTGTGGTTCTACTTTTATTGGGTAGTCAGTGGTAAAGTTTTTTAATTTTATTAATAGTTCTGTTTGCTTATCATTAAATGTTTCGACAAGAATGGCACCTGATCTAAGTTTTTTAATCATTTTTGTTTGTCCTGCACAAGAAGTAATGGCTTTATTTATAAGAAATGGTGAGACTTTAGCGAGATTCCTCGAACTATCCTCATGGCTAATAACCAGGAACCGTGGCAAAGGCTTTTTATTTTTATTACTTATATTGTTATTAATGGGCGATAGATGAAAGGGAAGAGGAGGGTAATTATTATAATCTTCATTTATGCGCACTCTCTTTTGAGGAAATGGTTTATTTGGGAAATAGAAGATGGGGGGATCGTCGTCCCCCATCTCTACAAATAGCTAATCAGTTAATTTATTTAAATAAATTAAAATAGTAGATAATAGTCAATAAAGCATAAACAAAACAAAACAGCTGAGACTTAGCTGGACGATGGGAAAAAGGTATTTCCGCAGCAAAATCTTGGCTCAAATCTTGAACAGAATTATCGGAACGTTTAACAGGAACAAATCAAACAAAAAATTTGAGAATCAACTCGTAATTATAGAAAAATCGTCGATTTTAAGCGCACAGAGAAAAATAAACAGTTTACTTTTGCGTTGCTAACAACAATCCTCCAATCCCTTATTTTGAATGGATTTTTGGTATATACTGGTATTCAAAAATATTCTCCCTGAGTTCATATATTGTGAGTGTACCAGGTGTTCCGGGTTGGTTTCCCATTTAAAGCGAGAAAAAGGTATTTCAAATGAATTGGCGACCAAGCATTTTAAGAAAACGAGAAAAATTCGATAAAAACAGCCCTACGGTAAAAAAATGACTTTTAGTTTGTAATGTGCTTTGGTTTGTTTGAAAAGGCTGGGACCAAGGTAAATAATAAGTTAATAAATTTTAACAAAAATACTTTATTTAATTTAAATAATGGGGGTGCTTCGCTTTTGCTGAAAGAATTGTTTTTTACAAATATTTACAAGTTATTTATTTTTTTACTTTACTTTTGAATCAATATTAATTTTAAAGGTTTACAAATTTTATACAAAAATGTGTGCTTATCTGTAGATAAGTATTCGGTCCATGTCTGTTGACGATGATCTTGGGGGGTTATCAGTGGCGGGGGTCCAGCATCCAAAAAGAGTGTGGGCCCGTTGGCACCTCGTCCGGGCAGAATATGATACTTCTTGAGGTTAGGGTCTTTTGCACCTATGTAGTGCGGAGTCACTTTAGAAGGGATTTGCTGGATGGTTTTTAGATATGAAGGAGTTTATCTAGTAGGGGCAGGCATATTCACCTAGAGATCCCCCTAACTAGATGGGCCAGGTTCCAGCATCTACGATGACTGAATTAGGTATAAGTGAGATAGGTTGTGTGTGTGTTCGAATGATAATGCTCAATTGAGAACGGGCCCTCAGACCCAGCGCCTTATATAGGCCCATTCTCCCTTCTTAGGCAGAAGCGGAGATGGATGTGCTCACCGATTAGTCACCAAGGGGGTGAGGGATTGTCACTCAGACTTGTGCCCATATTTGGTCCGAACGAAGTGTTTTCTTTATCTTGGAGGAATGGGGGTGTGAGGTCATCGATGAGATCACGAGGGTGGGGGTTGCATTACATCATGCACAATTTCACAATATTAGAAAAGTTTTATTTATTGATTTTTTAAAAATCACTGATTTTAATTTATTTAAAAAGTAAATTCATTTTTCCCTTACATCCCCCAAGTTATTTTTATTAAATTTTGACACAGGGAAAAATTTAATAAGCACTTATTATCACTTTATCATTATATATCAGATAAACACTTGTTTTAAAAATATTCAAATACAATAAAAAAAAATATAATTATTATTATTAATTAACATTGGTACTTTTGTCATAACTCAATGTTTCTCATAAGTAGTTAATTGAAATCATCTATCTCTATATATTGAATTTACATTAAGAAAGAATTACTCTTCCCATCCACAATCTAAGACTAGACTCATCACCCGACCGACCACGGCCACCAGTGAAAGCCCTTGATTTATCTATCTTATACAATCGTTTATACAGACTAACATAAAGTAGCTTTAACACGGTTAAGCAACTTGAATTCGCCAATGAAGGCACAAACACTGCGTGTGAATTCTTTACTTTACATTACTTCCAACTCAACAACAATAATTACTTCAAATATTACTTAAATACCACAAAGCATTACTCCTTTATTCTCAATACCACAAAGAATTATTTATTTACTCCTTCTTTACCACAAAGATTTGTATTATATATAAATGTTGAAATATTATTACAAATAATATTTTGTATAAAAAAATTATAGATTAATTGAAAAAATTGTTGGGATCTGCTGCCCAGTATAGATAAATTATTTAAAGAAATTCACACCGCTAGTGTTGCACACCCATTTGACTAAATTCTTGCTACAGTGAAAACTGACATTTAGTAAATTATTTTAAAACAAGATTGATTTGAAGATGCTCAAAATCAATGACTCCCAATGATAAACACGACCGCACAAGCAGCAAGTCCAGTCACAATTTGTGAATATTTGGAAAATTATTTAGTTGAAATTAAAAGTTTGATTTAATTAATCTTAAAAAAATAGGTTAGAAAATTTGTTCTTTGATTTCAATTACTTTCATGACTCCACATTGAGTTATAATTTTGGTATTATAACAAAAAAATATAAAAATATAAAATAATTTAAAGTGAGCAATTTAAGATGAGCAAGTTTTGTTTTTACGATTTATTAGTATTTGTGCGTATTAAATTTTCATTATTCGTTTAAGGATTTCTTGATTAATTAAAACATTTTAAGTTAAAAAAAAATAAAATAAAAAAAAAGATTTTTAAAAAAATGCTTTTATTTAAATTGAACTAAAAAGAGAGAAATAAGAAAGAAATAATTTAATTGTTCTTGTTAAAATTTTTTAATATTTGACTTAAAATAAAAGCGTGGGGCCCTTCGAAGTGATTCCGAGGCTCGCGCCCCACGCTTTTATTTCAAGTCATAAATATTAAAAAATTTTAACAAGAACAATTAAATTATTTCTTTCTTATTTCTCTCTTTTTAGTTCAATTTAAATAAAAGCATTTTTTTAAAAATCTTTTTTTTTATTTTATTTTTATTTTAAGCTTTTTAGTCTTTTAGTCTTATCAAAAATCATCAATATGATAAAGTACCACATTGGTTTGGCCTGCATTGATTTGGTTCAATTGAAAAATTATTCATTATCATAAAAAAATGATTCGTAAATATCAAAATTCAAAACTATAGTTAATAGGGCCTTATTTGCGTGAGGCTTTAAATAAAGTACCACATTAGTTTGGTCTATTTTGATCAAAACCACCATATAGTGGCGTCATCAAAAATGACTCTTAAGTATTACATTTCATACCTTTAGCCCATCGGGAAGTCTTTTGAAATTACATTAATTCGCGAAGGGTTTCAAATAAAGTACCACATTAGTTTGGTCTATTTTGATCAAAACCACCATATAGTGGCGTCATCAAAAATGACTCTTAAGTATTACATTTCACACCTTTAGCCCATCGGGAAGTCTTTTGAAATTACATTAATTCGCGAAGGGTTTCAAATAAAGTACCACATTAGGTTGGTCTATTTTGATCAAAACCACCATATAGTGGCGTCATCAAAAATGACTCTTAAGTATTACATTTCATACCTTTAGCCCATCGGGAAGTCTTTTGAAATTACATTAATTCGCGAAGGGTTTCAAATAAAGTACCACATTAGGTTGGTCTATTTTGATCAAAACCACCATATAGTGGCGTCATCAAAAATGACTCTTAAGTATTACATTTCATACCTCTAGCCCATCGGGAAGTCTTTTGAAATTACATTAATTTGCGAAGGGTTTCAAATAAAGTACCACATTAGTTTTGTCTATTTTGATCAAAACCACCATATAGTGGCGTCATCAAAAATGACTCTTAAGTATTACATTTCACACCTCTAGCCCATCGGGAAGTCTTTTGAAATTACATTAATTCGCGAAGGGTTTCAAATAAAGTACCACATTAGTTTGGTCTATTTTGATCAAAACCACCATATAGTGGCGTCATCAAAAATGACTTTTAAGTATTACATTTCACACCTCTAGCCCATCGGGAAGTCTTTTGAAATTACATTAATTCACGAAGGGTTTCAAATAAAGTACCACATTAGTTTGGTCCATTTTGGTAAAACCAAACTCACAATTTGCATCATCAAAAATGACTCTTAAATCTCAAATTTCACACCTCTAGCTCATCGGGAAGTGTCCTTAACAAAGCCATAAAGTTGGTGACCTTGAAAGAGTAAGTTAAATAAAAGCATTTAAAAAGATTTTAGTTGAAATATTATTATACGTAATATTTTACTTAAAAAAATTATCGATTGATTAAAAAAATTGTTTCATAAAGAATATGCATCTTTGATATTTAAATTTGAAAATTGTTTAAGAGAGATGATTTATGTTAATTAAACATTCATAAAAAAATTATTTTCTTTGAATTGAATACATTTGAATATTAAAATATAAGTTGAAAAGCTAGACAATTTTGTCTATTTTAATGTTTTATTATAATTTTGGATTTCAAATATTTATACTGTAAATCTTTATATTTGTTTAAAGGAAATTTGTTCCTTGCTACTACACTTGCTCTTTAAATAAAAAAATACTTTCTTTATTAACTTGTTAGTTTTATATATATGGTTATAGGATAAATTTTTTTTTTTAATAACACCTCACTCTTATAGATATTCAAAATCAGATAAAAATCAAAATATTGACAATAAATAAAAAAAAATTACACCAATTCTCAGTACTTAATGATTAATCACTTTTAAAAAAAAATATTCCTAAATAATTAAGAGAAAAGAGTAGAACAAAAAAAAAATGAACAAATGATATCAAGAACTAAAATAAGACATAATCGGTAAAAGTTGTCAAGTCCGGTGGGAGGTCATAATCGGTTAGAAACAAAATAAATTATTTTTTCTCAAGTCCCTTTGTAACGGGCAATATGCCGTCTGGGTAACCTATCAAGTGCAAAATTAGAATAATGAATTGTATTCTTTAAGATTATTACATTTTGTGAAAACTTATAGAATATTAATGGTAATAAATTTGGATTGAATTTGTTAAAATTTACCGGTTGATAAATGACAAGCGGTAATTTTGGTGTATCGGTAATATTGTTGTATCGCAAAAAATTAAAAGTGAAATTTAGGTAAAAATTGTTAGCAGAAATTTGTATTGAAATAATTAAAAGGATTTTTAGACGAGATTGATAAATAAAATATGTGTGATTGTAAATTAAATACGGAAAGGGAAGATAGAAATAATTATTATAATTTTGCACCCAAGCAGACAGGTGCGGAATTGGCCTTATAAAATCTGCTTGATTTAAATAAATTGTTAAAGAGAAGGACTGAGAAGGGAAAGTTGTTAGCCCCAGTAACCGATTTTTTTCAGAGGGTGGAATTGCGGTCTCAATTCTCTTCTTAGTGCTATTCATTTTTGAATAAGACACTAAGTGAAAACCCAAAATATTAGGTTGATCGAATTTTACTTTATTTTGTTCGGGCTTATTTTGCCGTGTTACAGCCCTTTGTTCAGAATTTTGAAAATAATTATTAAAATTTTGTGGTGGTGTGTAATCATCAGAATTTTGAAAATAATTATTATTAAAATTTTGTGATTGTGAATAATCAACTCTATTATTATTGGATAAGGGAGCATGCCTTTGAGACTCTCGCTGCGGAGCAGGTGGTGGTTGTCTAGGCGCGGGTGAGACATACTCATTTTGGGAAGGCCACTGTGGTTCAGAGGTTTGTTTACAAGAAATTAGTGAATTGAATGAGTTATTAAAATTACGTGGCTGTGAATTAGATTGTTCGTTTCTTAGTTGCCTATTAAATTTATTATTAGAATCTCTTGGGCCATAAATTGACTGACTTGTATATTTTTCTAATTTTTCTAATGCATTAAATATATCCGTGTATGTTTCAGGTACCGAAATTAAATGAGATCGAATATTTATAGGGAATTGGGATATAAGAGTTTCTAATAGATACTGGGCCTTTATGGGAATATCCAAATAGGATGCCCATTCATATCTTTTTTTAAATTGTACAGACAACGTAACATTTGGATTAAAATTTCTATATAAAATTTGAAAAACGAATATATTTTGCACCCTTTCACCCCAAAATTGTTGTTCGAATGCAACTAATAATTCATCTATATGTTGATATTTAAATTGATTTTCTATGACCCATTGTTTGGCCGCATCTTTTACTGAAAAGAGTAGGGCACAAACAGTCAAATGATTAGGGTGGATCTGATAATTTTGACAAAATTTTTTGAAAGATTGAATAAATTCTCGTGGGTGAGGCCCATTTAAATCTAATTCGTTGCAAAATTTTTGAGTATTAGAACACAAATTTTCAATATCTGTTAGAGAGTAATATTGATAATTAAATGAAGGGGGTTGAGCGGCAAAAGTAGAATTAATAGGAGAGGGTGGTGCATCAGAAGTAGATTTAGAATGTTGCAAATTTTGGGTTAAATTTTCAAATTGTTTCTGGAAAGTTAAAAGAGTTTCATTAAATTTAGATAAATTATTCAAAAATTTATTCTCGAACTGTTTTTGTTCATTGAGATTAAATTTTGATTCTTGATTCATTTTTTCTCTTTTTAAAGTTTAGGTATTCGAAAAAAATCATCGCAGACTGAGAATTGAGAGAGAAAGAAGAGAAAGAGAAACAAATATCCATAGATAGAGTGAAGTTATATTGATTCAAAAGTAATTTTTAAGGTTATCCCTTTTCTCCACTATGTAATGTGAGATTAATATCTCACATTGTGCCATTATTTACTTCATCCCAGCCCTTTCCTCCACCATGTAATGTGCTTTGGTTTGTTTGAAAAAGGCTGGGACCAAGGTAAATAATAAGTTAATAAATTTTAACAAAAATACTTTATTTAATTTAAATAATGGGGGTGCTTCGCTTTTGCTGAAAGAATTGTTTTTTACAATTATTTACAAGTTATTTATTTTTTTACTTTACTTTTGAATCAATATTAATTTTAAAGGTTTACAAATTTTATACAAAAATGTGTGCTTATCTGTAGATAAGTATTCGGTCCATGTCTGTTGACGATGATCTTGGGGGGTTATCAGTGGCGGGGGTCCAGCATCCAAAAAGAGTGTGGGCCCGTTGGCACCTCGTCCGGGCAGAATATGATACTTCTTGATGTTAGGGTCTTTTGCACCTATGTAGTGCGGAGTCAACGTTAGAAGGGAATTTTGCTGGATGGTTTTTAGATATGAAGGAGTTTATCTAGTAGGGGCAGGCATATTCACCTAGAGATCCCCCTAGCTAGATAGGCAAGGTTCCAGCATCCACGATGACTGAATTAGGTAAAAGTGAGATAGGTTGTGTGTGTGTTCGAATGATAATGCTCAATGAGAACGGGCCCTGAGACCCAGTGCCTTATATAGGGCACATTCTCCCTTCTTCTGCATATATGTCATCATCGATGCGTCATCAGGGGGTGAGGGATTGTCACTCAGACTTGTGCCCATATTTGGTCCGAACGAAGTGTTTTTATCTTGGAGGAATGGGGGTGTGAGGTCATCGATGAGATCACGAGGGTGGGGGTTGCGTTACATCATGCACAATTTCACAATATTAGAAAAGTTTTATTTATTGATTTTTTAAAAATCACTGATTTTAATTTATTTAAAAAGTAAATTCATTTTTCCCTTACAAGTTTTATCGGCCTGCGATAAAAACAGATTTTTCTCGAAACTCGGTAAAAACCGGTTTTTCTCGAACCTCGGTAAAAACCGGTTTTTCTCGAAACTCGGTAAAAATAAGCTTTTCTCGAAACTCGGTAAAAACCGGTTTTTCTCGAAACTCGGTAAAAATAATCTTTTCTCGAAACTCAGTAAAAATCTGCTTTTCTCGAGACACGGTAAAACCCATAATTTCTCTATTTTATCGAAAGATTTCAAGTTTTAGCTTTAAGAAGTGTAATTTAAATTTTTTTTTTTTTTTTAATTGAATATGAAAAAGAGAAAGTAAAAGAAATCTGAAGTGACTTTATACAAGATTTGTTTTACTTTCTCTTATTTCTTATGGGAATATTTAGATAGACTGATCAACTCAAATTGATCCCGGACGCCCCTATTTTTGAGATTTGAATAACTTGGCCCCCACTAGTGCAAATTTGATCGAAATTGGAATTTAAGCTCAGAGTAGAATCTAAAAGAGTATGATCAACTCAAAATGACCCCGGACCCCCCTAATTTTGAGATTTGAATAACTTGGACCCCACTAGTGCAAATTTGATCAAAATTGGAATTTAAGCTCAGGGTAGAATCTAAAAGAGTATGATCAACTCAAAATGACCCCGGACCCCCCTAATTTTGAGATTTGAATAACTTGGACGCCACTAGTGCAAATTTGATCAAAATTGGAATTTAAGCTCAGAGTAGAATCTAAAAGACTATGATCAACTCAAAATGATGCAGCCCCTCCATTTAAAATTTCATCGAATTTTGTCTATTGGGGGCGAATTTATTCAAAACTAAAAAATTCAGTAGGGGGGGGTCGGGGATCATTTTTAGTTCATCATAGTCTTACTCTGAGGTTAAATTCCAATTTTCATCAAATTTGCACCCGAGGGGTCCAATTTTTTCAAAACTCATATATAAGGGGAGAAGGGTTGGGCTTTGCAAAAATTGGACGGGTCAAAAATTATTTTTCTTAATCGATTAAAGAAAAAAGAGAGAAACGAATATAATAAAAATAATAATAAAATTAATTATAATAATAAATTTAATATCTGTAATTTTTTCAGGTCTACTTAGATTAATTAAATTGGAAATTTTTTTCTGATTTTAATGATATATAGATCATGATAGGCTATTTTTTATTTTATCTAAATAGACTATATTTAATTAAAATTAAATTTTTATATCAATAGGTAAAAATCTATCTTTTTATTTTTTTTAGCAGAAAAAAAAACCAAGTTTATAAAATGTAGGCTTATAATAAATTTTATTGCCCGCCTCTTTGTGTCGTAGAGAGATAGAGAGAGAGAGAGAGAAAGAGAAGAGAGGGACCCCCTCCCTTAGCCTCTCCCTTTCACTCTTGCGTCTCTTCAAATATGTTTGTCTAAAATTTTTTTATTAAATACGTACGTATTTAAAAAAGTTTTAATAATTATACTTATTTCATAAATCCCTTATTTTGAAAGGATTTTTGGAATATATTCAAAAATATTCTCCCTGGGGTTCATATCTTGTGGGTGTACCTGAGGTCCCGAGGTCGCTTCCCATTACAAGCGAGCAAAATGTATTTCAATTGAATTGGCTACCAAGCATTTTAAATTAATTAATTATTACTGATGGGGTCTAAATGGCTTTAGATGCGAAAAAGACCTTAAAGGAAATATAAAAATTACACTTGGAAATGCTACTGTATATATGTGAAGTGTATAATTTTATAAAGTGATGAAAATTCAAGTAAAAATATGGAAAACGAGAAAAATTCGATAAAAACAGCCCTACGGTAAAAAAACGACTCGGTTTTTACCGTAAGATCGGTAAAAACCGGTTTTTCTCGAAAGTCGGTAAAAACCGACTTACGGTAAAAACCGGTTTTTACCGAAACTCGGTAAAAACCGGTTTTTACCGACTTTCGAGAAAAACCGGTTTTTTTTCCATTATCGAGGTCGGTAATGAAAATCCATTACCGTCCAGCCCTACCGACGATTGCTTCTATTTTTTTTTTTTTTGGTTATAAAAAAATTTTTCTTTGGTTTATTTTTTAAAAATTATTTTTTTTCAGTAAAGTACGAGACTGAAAAAAACAATTTTTAGTATAATGATTTAAAATTTTCGAATAAAATATCATTTTTCAACTTCCACGAAAAAGCTGAAAAAATTTCATAAAAAAGTTACGTAAAAAATAAACCAAATTTCAAGAAAAATTTTTTTATAACAAAAAAAAAAAAAAAAAAAAAATAAAAGCAATCGTCGGCCCATCTTGAAATTAGAGGGGATAATTGTAGAATTAGTTGAAGTTTTTTTTGAGTTTAAAGGAAAAAAAAAAAAAAAAAATGGTCGATTTAAAATTAGGGTTTTTAAAAAAAAAAACTGAAATATTTAATATATCCGGGCTTCTGAAATAATTTTTGTTTTTTATTCTGAAAACTACATTAAAAAACAAAATTTTTATAGCCTTGCGGGGTTTAGAAATATCAATTTTAAAATAAGTTATAGTTATTTGAAAAAAAAGAGCAGTTTTTTTCTTCAATATTTGGTTTCAATTTAGTTTAATCTTAAAAAAATCTGGTGTGATTGCGCACTGTGCTTGCCACACCAGATTTTTCGTGTCGACATATATTTAGTTTCCGATTAGATAGATTAGAATTCAAGAAGTAAAATTTATAAGCACAGGTTAAGGCACAAAACTAAATTAAAAAGTGAAAAATGTGGGTTAGGCCGATCTGGCGCTGATGCCGATGGCCTCATAAATACGGCAGATCAGACCTACATCAGCTACATTTTGAATTTGGCTGCGATTGCCAGGGTACAAGAGAGCAATAAAACAAATTTAAAAAAAAAGAAGAAATTAAATAAGTTTTCTTAAAATGTCTGTTATTTATATTAAAGAAGAATCAAATTCTGACGAGAGTGAAATTGAAAGTAATTATCCAATTTATAAAGGTAAATAAATAAATAAATGTCATTTTAAATTTCTTAACCTCTTTTCATTTGTCAGATTTTGAATTTAATTTAATTTTTGCTCACTTTATTTTTTTTTCTTAAGTTTAGTAAATTTATAAATGCATGTTTTAATTAAGCTAATAGCAATTAATTCTCAATTATATTAAATTAAGATTCTGGATACTTTCTGTCAAAACGAGAAATGAAATTTCTATTTTTTTTATTAATAATGAAATGGGGATTGCCAAATTGTTCGATTATTAAATAATAAAGTTAATTATAATTCTATTTCCTACATAATTAAAGATCTTAATTTAATCTTTGAATATTTTGAAGTTAATTTTATGTTTTTAGGTTATATTTGTAAATTTTCAAATTGTTCTTCAAAATTTTTAATTTCGACTGATTAACGACCATCAAAGTAAATCATCAGGAATACATTTATTTTTTAATTAATAATCAAGGTCTGATGATGGTCATCATTTGAAGATCGAAATTGTTTCATTTTGTTCTTGCAAACAAACAAAGTAAACCTTCAAAATATTAATTGCTGTTTCTTGAATTAAATTTAATATGTAGAAATAGACAAACGATTTGCTTGAACAACGTTTGCCTCTATGGGCTTGAAGTGCATCCTTCAAAAGACACATTTTTATATTTATTTCTAGTTTTGTATAAAGGCTAAGAGTTTTGGAATCATATAAATAAACTCTTTGATTAAACGATAAGTGTGAAAAATGTTATTCTGGAAGACATTCCTGCATATAAATAGTGAATATGTTCTGGAAGGCTTTCACGAGTGGGTGTATAGGAAGAGAAATCTTCCCGTGTTGGTTGTTGACTCAACGTTTCAGCTATCCTTTTGAAGCCATTTTCAAGAGTATGGGATTAGGAATTAGAAGGCCCCGAAGTCAACATATGTTGCGAGACCAAAGGGCAAGAACCCAGAAACAATTAGCAAAATTTTGAATAAAGTAAGATTGCAAATTTATACTTTAGAATAAAAAATACGAACGTTCCTAATTCTTAGAACTTTTGTCTCGCTGAATCGCTGACCCGACGGGGGAGCCGTCACTCCGCCACTCTGGGACGTACGTTTTGAATAACACCAAATTACAATTTCAATCTTTTTAATAACCCACTCTCTCCTACACCAAACATCAGCGGATCAGCAACGAGTGTCCCGGAACAACAACAGAGTCGACTTCACAACCTCCTTCTAGAACTTAGAAACTTCCATCTGAACGACCAGACTGCGACCACCTTCAGCAATCACTCTCCAATCCTGCAGTCTTGAAAATGACTCCAAAAGAAGAATTAAAACGTCAAGTAAATCTCAACAACCAACAGCGACTCAACTCGTCAAAAAATTAACCTTTATATATATCGACGCTCTAATTAGCAAAGTGTCTAACTCCACTTTCTTTCGAAAATCATTTTTTTGTATTTTCTGTTGAAAAATATCATTCTCCTTATACCCAGAACTGGGTAATAGCGTAATTCAGCGTTTTTCAGTTCGAAAAGTTTTTTTTTTTTTTAAACATTCACACTTTTTTCTCACTCACACACCCATTCTCACAGTCTTTTCGGCAACTTAGGCCATATAAGACTTTACCATAACCTTTATATATAAGACAATGAAATCTTTTTTGGCTCTCCGGAAAAATAAACAAAAATGGAGTTAGGCACTTGCTAATTAGAACGTCGATTATATATGCCCTCAGGCTTGGAGTAGTGGCTAGCCTGCTGGCTGGAGGGTCGCGAGTTCGGATACCAAGCAGTCAAATGATTTCATTTAAGCCATTTGGATACCAAATCGCATCGCATCTTTTGACCCCTGATATGTATATTAATCTATAACAGAAGTGTTATTGTTTTTTTAATAAAAATTACAATTTATATATATATATATATATATGTCTATATGCCCTCAGGGCTTGGTGTAGAGGTTAGCGTGCTAACCTCGTAAACCAAACGTCGCGGGTTCGGACCCCAGGCAGTCCGATGATTTTATTTAAGCCATTTGGATACCAAATGGCTTAAATAAGAATGCCTGGACCGCATATATCTATATTAAATCTATAACGGTTATCGTAAAATGGCCTGAGTTGCCGAAAAGACTGTGTGAATGTGAGAGTGAATGAGATGTGTCTATATATACCGTATATATATTTTTATTGGTCATTCTACAAAAATGGGTCGAATTTGAAATATACAATTTGTAATTTTGATTTCAATTGTTTGCAATAATAGTCAATAAGTTAATTTTATTTTATCCATATAGAAACACTCTTTACGTCAGTTCCCTGGTGGTAAAACTTCCAGGGGACTGACGTTTTTGATATAAAACAAAAAAAATCTGCTAATTGGTTCACAAATTTTATATTTTTAACGAGGGCATTTTAAGGAAGATAGGAAAAGAGATGCGAGAGTCAGCCGTAGGGGAAAACAAAAAAGGTATCCAATTTTTAATGGAAATACACGCTTCGATGGTTCCTGATTCCAGAAAATAGTCTGCCTGTGAATAAAATATCTCAAGAACGAGGTTGAAATTTCATATTTAAGTTAAATAATACTGTAAATAGAGAGCAGGTTTAGCCTTTATATGTTCCTCGGCTCTGAAAACGTTTCGAGATATTGTTGTGTAGTCACTGATGCTCGTTGCTGGTTTGCCGACTTTTGGTGTGGGAAGGAGTTTTTGGGTATTGGAAAAGATTTGATTTGTAATAGGCCATTTGATTTTTATTTAAATAAAATGTATTCGTTTTTTTTTTTTTTTTGCAGAAAAGGAGATTAAAGATGAAGAAATAAATCCTTCTTTGGACGACGACGAGATCTCTAATAAATGTGAAGTTCCCGCTGTCGACAAACCTTTCCATTGTTCCGATTGTAACAAACAATTTAATAAGAAACAAAATTTGGTACGACACCTTCTGATACATACTGGCGAAAAGCCTTTCAAATGTGAAATTTGTAAAAAACAATTTAATGTCAAATATCACTTGAATCGCCATCTCCTGGTCCATACGGATGATAAGCCTTTTAAATGTGAATTTTGTCACAAACTCTATAGCCATAAACACAATTTGACATCTCATCTTCTGACCCATACGGGTGAAAAACCTTTTAGATGTGAATTTTGCAATAAAGAATTTGTTCGTAGAGATCGATTTACATCGCATCTTTTGACCCATACGGGACAAAATCCTTTCAAATGTGAATTTTGTAATAAAGAATATTACGTTAAATCAACTTTTACGGATCATCTTAAAACTCATAGTGGTGAGAAACGGTTCACGTGTGAAATGTGTAACAAAAAATTCACTTTTAAATGCAGTTTAACAAAACATTTTAGAATTCACACTGGCGAGAAACCTTATGAATGTGAAATTTGTTATAAACAATTTAATGTGAAATGCAATTTAACTAAACATTATAGAATTCACACTGGCGAGAAACCTTACAAATGTGAAAGTTGTAGCACATACTTTAGTGATCATTCTACTTTGAGAAGGCATCTTAATGTACATATAACAGAGTGAAATTTTCCCCCATAATGCATTTAGCCAATAGCGTTTCCCAAACTTTTTTGACCGCGGCCCCTACACGATCAATATTATATTGCGCAATACTGTGTTAAAAATCTACCATGACTACAAAGGGAAAAGATTCATCTAGTAGCAAAAAATTTTGAAATTCACTAATTCTTAGTTCACTTATGGGGGTTCAGGAGCGACTTCTAAACGTACTTTAAAAAAAAAAAACTACACTATTATAAGGAATTTTTCAATGCGGTTTTTCTTTTAAATGAATTAAATTCATAAGAGATTATTGGGACATCGAGCTATAATTTTTTTAATGACTTATTAAAAAATTATCGTGATTAATTTTTTTGTTATCAAGCAAATACAAAAAAACAATCTGTCCCAATAATCTTTAAATTTTTTTAAATTTAAAAATGAATTTATTGTTATTATTAATCACATATTAATTAAGAAATTTTTAAAAATAAGCTTAGATGATTTATTTAAAAATCAAATGTCAAATTAGTTCAGGATTCTTGCAATAGATGGCAGGCTAGTCTAACAGCTGATCCCCTTTTGGCTTATATTTATATATTTTTATGCTTTTATAAAAGATACATAATATATAATAACATTTATAAAGTATTTATTGTTAAAAGATCAATGAAAATCAACCAAATGCATTAAATATTATTAGCTACCATTCTGACATCTCTTGGCAAATTTTTGAATTACTTGATTTTTTGGGCATACTTTTTATGACACACAACGCCCTCTTAGCGGGAAAAACATGAGTAACCAGGTCCCGAGTCCCCTTAACAGATTTTCATGAGTGTTGTACTTATTTCTTTCTTTAAATCATGCCTTCATCCACCTGCGCTTCTTTGTTACTTTCTCTTACCTCTATAAATCTTTATTCTATTCTATTCTATTCTATATGTTAATATATATAGAGAGAGAAAGTATTGGATTCATGTCAAAAATTTGATGTCGAGATTTTGATGGATATACACGTTTTGACGTCCCCTGAATCCAAAAAAGTGGTTTTCGCGACATGGTCTGTCTGTCTGTGTGTCTGCTTAAAATATTGTGCAATATATTGACGTAAATATTGATCATGTAAGCCTAGGGGCCGCTTTAAAATTAAGTAAAAACCATCTTATGATAAAAAAAAAAAAACATTTAGTTACGAAACAAATTTTAATGATGATTGGGGAAGCCTGGTGTAGATAGATGATGAACGACAATTGAAAATGCTGGAGGTATTTTCAGGCCAAATTTTATTCCACTATTCAGTCGAAATAAAATTTGGCATGAAAATACCTCCAGCATTTTCAATTGTCGTTCATCATCAAACAAATTTTATTCACACTTTAAGAAACGCTGAGATTGACTATTTATTTATTTCTCGAAATGAACAAAATAATATTATTATGACCTCATGGACCAACACATGACATATATAATTCATTATTATTATGGAAGTTTTTAATTATAGAACACATTTTGTATTAATTATTTATTTAAAAATATAAATACAGTACAACGTTTCGACTGCTTATTCTGCAGTCGTTTTCAAAAAACATGTTATTTCGGGGGCTTGGTGCAATGAATGCCCTGGAGATCTTGGGTTCGATTCCCGGGGGCCAAAAAAAAAAACAATCTTGTTAAATATATCTATAACTAGTCAAGTCTGAATCGAGGTATTTATGGGTCGTTTTGATAACTTAACTAGCATTAAAATAGCATTAAAATAGCTGAAGGACAAACACCCTTTATTTCCCCATAGGGAGGCTATTTTAATGTTGGGGTAGGTAAGTTATCAAAACGACCCATTGAATATTAATATCTTATTTAAAAATCTCGAAAAATAATAATTATTTTGATTCGGAAAAGAGAAAGCAGCCAATTCTTTGTTTTAAGAGATTTTAACTCAAACAAACCATAATAAAATTTAAACTGGTAACCGTTGGCTCTAGTTAAAACATTGGGCGCGTTCTCAGATGAGTTAACATGCAGCTGTTCGGTTAATAGTCCTGGATCTACTCTTTATTTGGGGTTCAATTTGAATGGAGAGGGTGGAAATTTGATGTCCAAATCTTCAACATTTGTAAACATATCATTACACATAAGACTTATAATGTATTTAGTAAGATGTTTTGTATATGGATGTGCTACAGATAACTTTGTATTTTGTATTGTTAGAGTGCCAATGGAGCCAGTGGCGTAACGTTTTTTAGCTGCCCCCCCCCCCCCCCCGCAACCTTTATTTCGGGCCCCTTTATTAGACCTTAGAAAAAATATTTTTAAAATACAGTATATCCCTAAACCCGGGTTCTCTCAAAGACATTTGTTTTTTTAATCTAAAATTTTCCGTTTTTACCGGAGCCCTGAAGAGATACAGTTTTTTAGCCCGGCCCGGTCCGTGGGCCCCCCCGCCTCGCGGGGTCTGCGGGGGCGTACGTTACGCCACTGAATGGAGCTTCCTCGTTCTAGTCAGATTGATAAATTAAAAAAGATATTTATCTATTTAATGGAAATTCAAATGAGTGTGTTTCATATGTATTGTGTTCAACATATATTTAATAAAAAAATAAAATTCAACTGTCTGATATTTAATTTTAGGCTCTATGTTTGCGTTCAACCCTAATCATGAAAATAGAGATAGAGCTCTGTCCCTTTCTGGTTGGTGAGATATTATACGAGTTCTACTAACAAAAGTACCACTGCTTGTTTCTATTTGACTGAAATTTCAAGAAAAAAAATTCGCTCTGGAACCGAAAATTCAAATTTCGCCTCAAAATTTAATTTTTTCTTGTTATATACTTAAGGGGGTTCGGGAGGCAAAGCTGTTCCCATGTTTTTGCCGATAAGATGGCGTTAGGTGTCTTAAAAAGTTAGCCAATTGGCCAACAGATGGCAGGATGGTAGGGCTATATTTAATCTCATCTATTTGTTTAATTTTCAATGATCTAAAAGATCCTAATAATGAATAGTTTATAAATTTTATTTTATATCATTTATAACAGCAATGGGCTTGTTTATTTTTCAAAAATTTGTCAAATCGTGGTAATATATTTGAAATATTAACAATCAAATCATTTTCTAACAGAAGTCTATTTCTCTTTTTAGTTTTTATGTCCACCATCGAAGAGAACGTCAGTTCTCTAGGAAGTGGCAAATGGCACTAATAAATTTTAGGCTGAACGTACACCAATTGAGCAAAACGCTCAATGGCAAAACATTTTATTCAATGATGTCGAATCATGTCCAATTGTGTTTTGCCTCCTTGGTGTGCGTTGACCAGTAGCGTAACTAGGTGGGGGCAAAGGGGGGCGCTTGCCCCCTCCGTCCCAGGCGCTTCAAGCCTTTGGCGCCCCTCGATAACGACATAGGCGCCCTAGGGCATCTAAGATATAGCCCAGGGACGGTGATTTTATCATATTCTTTCCATAGATTGTCCAAAAACACTGATAGTTTTCTTTTAAATTATATTACAACTTAAAAAACGGCGCCCTAGTTGAGCTTCGCCCCCTCCGCCCTCAAAGGCTAGTTACACCGCTGGCGTTGACCCATAGAAAAGCATTGAAAAAATGAACAGTTTTAGGCACGATTAGTCAAAAACGTTTTTGCTCAATTGGTGTGCGTTCAGCCTAAAAACTTCCCTTGCCAGCTCTAGATATTCTTGATTTCTTTTCATCCATAACAAGTCAGCACTTTGCGAATGAAATTCCATTTTAAGCATGCCGTCAGCAGCTAAATCTATTAAAGAAAAGTCTTTTAATTAACTAACTTTTTGTCTCTCTAAGGACCAAGGGGATCGCCAGAATTCTTCAACCTGTAAAGGGGTCAAAAAGATTGAAAAACACAGTATTAAAGCGAACGTTATTAAATCTTGGATCATTTACTCCGATTCCAAAATCCTATATATAAAGAAAGGTGGATATACAAAAAATATTGAAGTCAATTATGTAAATATCAAACAACGGTTATCTTTCCTGAATAAAATCTCATTCTACTTCACAAGAAAACTAAATACGTGGTAGTGACAGGTCATTGTTGACCGTAGAACGTTGAGCTTCTCTTTAGGATGATTGCTGACACCATAGATGTGAGGAAAAGATAAATTAAAGATGTGATAATTTTATAAAGGATTTAATTAAAATGGTTAAGTTATATTTATATTACAAATGCGATACTAAGGAGATGAGGGCACATATATCAGGGGCGTATATAAGGGGGGGGGGGCGAAATGTTTGATTGGCCCAGCAATGCGAAAAAAAATAGTTCCGTGAAAAAATTGTTTTCCGTAGGGTGAAAAACTTGGTTTCGCAAGAGGGAAATATTTTCCATAGGGCGGCAAAAACTTCTTGTCTCTAAAAAAAAGGGTAAAATGATTTTATACGAGGTTAGCACGCTAACCTCTACACCAAGCCCCGAGGGCTTTTTTTAATTATCAAGAAAATATTTTGAAATAATCATTTGCTGGGCTTCTAGTTGGCGACATTATAAAATATAATTTAGATCACAGAGTATATATATATAATTTAGATCACGACTTGGACATCCTAAAATACGACCCAGTCGCCACCTAGCAGCTAGATAAATGATTATCTCGAAATATATTTTTAATAATTCAAAAAAACGCTAGGCTGCGGCAGGGTCGCCTCGTCGCCACCTAGCGGCTCAGTGAACAAATTAAAGCCTATTTTGGGGAGTTCCCCTAAACTATTCTCATTGGAACCAGTAAGTCAAATTTGTAAGAGACAAGCAATGCCGAAACCAAAATCAACCAAAGAAGCCTTACTACGGCAGTGGATAAAATGTGAATCCAATTTTACAACGGATGGCAAAATCATATTCAGCCAACTCTGTGCAAAAGAGGTAAATGTTTTATCTTTGTTTCCAAAAATGAGACATCAATTTTTTAAATTTTTTTATATTATTTCTTAAATAATGCCTTTTTAAGTGCCTATTTTAATAATTTTTAGTGCTTAGTTGTCTGCCTATTTTAAAGATTTTTAGTGCCTATAAATCCGAGCCCTAGTCATCATTTTCCCATGAAGAAATCTATGACACTTGTTATTTTTAAATCAATCAAGTCAGGGCTGTTTTCTACAGACAGGAGAAGGAGCAGGTGCAGCCAAAAAACAAAAGCCTCCGATTTAATACAATTTAATGAGACGTTTCGAGTGAATTTCATCTTCACGATGGCGTACATCGCCAGGACTACCGGTACATAAATTTACATGTATTGCCCTAATGACCAACTCCGGGACTTTTAACAATTTTGTAAGTGTATTGTTATCTAAATATTCTAATTTGTAATATCATATGTATTTCTTATGTAGGATGGACTGAAGATGGGTAGATGAAATTCACCTTCATTTTGCTACAAGTGGCTCCAAGGGAAAGAAGTAATTTACAACTCTCAATGAAATAATATTATTTTTGTTTTCAACCAGACATATTATCCGCAGAAAGATGATCCAGACAAATTCGCTTGATAAGAATAAAATTTTAAAATTATTACAGCATAACAAATATGAGCCCTATCCAGAGTCTCATATAAACACATGATCTCGGCTTTACACCTCTTCCAAACTTTTACTGTCTTTCCACTATTTCTAAATATGAATATGGACTTTTTCAAATCTAAATTCCATTAGAATTATGCATTTTTATATGAACTTTTAAATAATTAGAACGAGAAAAATGTTTCTGACAAATTTCACATTTAAATGGTTTCTCTCCTGTATGTGTTCTTTGGTGACTTTGAAGTGAACTTAATTGTGAAAATTGCTTTGGACATAAGTCACATTTGTAGGGTTTCTCACCAGTATGTGTCCTTAAATGATTTTGAATTTGACTAAGCTGTGAAAATTGTCTTTGACAAATATCACATTTATATGGCTTTTCGCCTGTATGTATCCGAATATGCACTTTTAAACAAGATTTAGTTGAATATTGTTTTTGACAAAAATCACATTTATATGGTTTATCACGATTATGAATGATTTGATGAACTTGAAGACTACCCAGCTGAGAAAATTCCTTCTGACAAACATTACATTTATGAGGTTTCTCGCCGGTATGAGTGCGAAGATGTATTTTGACATCACCTTTTCTTATAAATTTCCTTTGGCACACTTCACATTCATAGGATTTCTGGCCACTGTGAATTTGCATATGATTTTGAAGATTTGAACGATGTGAGAATTGTTTACAACATATATTACATTTATGTATTTGAACTTGAAAATAATCAGAACGCTGATGATCGGGCAAATTCAAAAAATTCTCTAAAAATAATAATTAAGAGATTATTATTGATGTTAAAGGGGCTAAAGGATATTCAAATTAAAACAAAATTACTTCTTTTAACAATCGATTCACTTTGATCCTTATGAATAGAATCAATTTTCCTTCCAAGACATTTTTTATAGTGTTTCCAGAGAAAAAATAAATTTATAAAATTGCTCTCACAAAGTACACAAGGAAAGACAGGACCTAAAAGAAAATTTAAACAAAGTTTTATTTTATCAAGGAAATCGGATCGATTACAACTTATAAACAATTATAAAAATTAAAAAAATGAAAAATAAATATAAATTATCCACTAAATTGAAAAGGAAATTTAAAAAAAAAAAAATCACCTATATGAATTGGAAATCGTTCTTCATTTTCATTTTCTCCTGAAGGACTCTCTTCTTTAACAATAAATGACATTTTTTCCCCCTATTGGCAGTTTATATTCAAATTAAATTTATATTTAATATATAAATTGACAATCAATTATTAAAAAAGTCAAATGGCAAGTTGGAAGGGAAGACAACTCTCTGATTGGTTGCATCTTCTTGTGACGTCATAAATTCTGTTTACGTCACCATACAAACTACATTATTTAAAATGTCTTTGTTGGCATCATCTCATTAGTATTTTACATTTAATTATTAGTTACTTTCTGTTAATTATGTAATTATGAACTTCATCTGATTTAGTTAAAAGCTGGTTCAGTTGGGATTTTAAGACAAATACAGAACTTTGAACTGGTTGTAAATTTAGGTTCTATGCTGAAAATTTTTTATTTATTATTTTTAAATAACTTTGAATAATTAAATTATTGGAAATAAATATTAATTTGAAACATTTGTTTCCACTAGCTTCCATTTTAAAAACTTCAGATTTTTTTTTTAACAAACAGGTAATTTTATTTCACACTTTCACACACACATATATATATATATATATATATATATATATATATATAAAAATAAATAAATATTTGGATTATTTACTCAAATTAAATAAATTTCTATTTTATATTTTTATCTATGCTAATTTCACACCAAATTGTACGTGGCTAATTTCACTCTGATTTGCACATGTGAAATGTACAAAAGAAAAAATCTTATTAGTTATCTTGTGATTTTTTTGTGATTGAATTATTAAATGTTGGAATTTATCAAATATAAACACTTTTGTATATAAAGGAATTTATTTATTTTTTAAAAATTGTATATACAATTTATCTTTATTATGTGTTTTTTTAGAAAAGAGGGTGAGTTATTATTTCGAATATTTACTAATAATAATTATAAAAGATTAAAGATCAAATTAATTATTTATTCTTTATATTAGATGGAATGAGTGGATCAATGGAAAACTAATGAAGCAAAATAGCCCGAAAATTACTTTGCACTTGTTTTCTAGATGATATTAATTTTAAGCTCTAGTCCAAACTGTAAACATTTGTTTCTGAACCACCTGCGTCCAGATTTGTTCAATATTGCCAATATTTTCCCCTCTGATTGCTCATAAACATGGTTCAGAAATTAATTTATTGATAAATTCCTTTGAACTCTTCGAGAATCCTTGTCTATAATTATAGCAAATGGAAGGCTATTTTATTGAAGAAAAGATAAATATTAATCCTTTATACTCCGTTGTCGCTTATTATTAGTAATATTAGTCTTTTATTTATTAAATGGAAAACTTAAATTTGGCCGACTATTAATTTTTACAATAAAGAACATTTAAAACTGAATATATATATATATAGGTTCCTTCTAAAAATTAATTGAATTGTGATGTCTCCTTGTTTTTTATGATGTGAATGCATAACACAGAATTGTTTCAAGTCCTTTTAGAACGGAAACCATGTACATACAGTTGCATATTAATGGTCGGCAAAATCAAGTTTTCCATTCACAAAAGATAAATATTTAATACTTATCTTTTCTTTAATAAAAAAAGCCTCCCACCTGCAATAATTATAGACAAGGAAATTCTCCAAAGGAATTTTCGGTTTATAATAATATTCATTTAAGTCTTTTTTGTACCAAAGAATTTTATCTATGACTTTTCTACAGTGATGTTAAGAAAATCCTTAAAAAGTGTTATCTGTATGTTTGATAGAAAGTAGGAAGATCTTTTTTATTGTTCATTTTTTGCGGGAAATCCGCTAAGTAGAGTGGATAAGGTGAAGATTTAGTTGACCTTCAACGAATATTGGGAATAAAGCTTTCAGAGCACTTGGCTTTATATATATATAAATATATATATAGCCCTATATAGAGTGATACACGAATTTGAAATGCTTTTCAAGTGAGACGCGAAAATAAGCTTGGTCAAAGAGTACCAGTACTTTACTGTTGTACTATTATAGTTTTTTTTTTTTCAATTTTCTCAAAATTCTCTCTAAGGGAGCGTACAAGTATTACATAAAGCAATTTGGGGGGAGGGGAGGTTGAACAACACGTTACGTAACTGGTATTTTAGCGACTTTCCGGTACTTTGGCAACATAATTGTGACTTTTAGATAAAAATGGCCACTTGAGCGTTACGTAAAGTCTAGGGGGGGGGTCCAGAAAAATGTTACTGCGCGTTACATGGGGGGGAGGAGGGGGGGGGGGGTCAAAAATCTTCAAAAATTGCGTTACGTAATACTTGTACGCTCCCTAACAATTTTGATTAAAATTCATAAATCAATTATTTTTTAGATGCTCTTTAAAATGTATATTATCATTTTGCCCTCACAATTGTTTGAAGACCACTTTACTCTTTTACTACATAGGAAATTTGGGAGAAATTGTTGCCACAATATAAATATTTACCCATGTTTATAAATTTTACATCTTGAATTCTAATGTACTACTACTATACGAGGGTCGCTACAAAAAGAATGTCTCCTATTTTTTTTCATGAAAACTAATGGAGATACATAAATAATAACAGCACAGCTAAACAGAGCAATATTTCAGCTACAGACTGTAATTTTTCTACATAGTTCCCACCATTCGTTATGCACTTTTGCCAACGATGAACCAGAGCATGCATGCCGCGCTTATAAAAATCGAAACCACTTCCTTACAGCTTCCGAGTCTTGAAAATGTGTGCCACGTAGTCTTTCTTTCAGAGGGCCAAAAACAAAGATGGCAAACAATTTCAAGACTCTGAAGCTGTAAGGAAGTGGTTTCGATTTTTATAAGCGCGGCATGCATGCTCTGGTTCATCGTTGGCAAAAGTGCATAACGAATGGTGGGAACTATGTAGAAAAATTACAATCTGTAGCTGAAATATTGCTCTGTTTAGCTGTGCTGTTATTATTTATGTATCTCCATTAGTATCCATTCAAAAAAATAGAAGGAATTCGACCCTTGTATATGTCGACACAAAAAATCTGGTATGACAAGCACAGAACCCAACTTTCAAGAATAGTCCACCAATCACACCATAGATTTATTAATAATTCTTATTCTATTTTTTAGATAATTCCGCAAGTGATTCAGATGAATTGGGTTCCATTTCGGACATAATCGTTGTTAGTGGCACAGATAGCAACGAAGAGGATTCTAGCATGGACTCAGATGATTCTTCTGGAGATGAATGGTCCCCTGAGGGTATTAAATCCCCACAAACAACACAGCAACAACAACAACAACAGAATGAGCCCCAAGCCTCTACATCATCAGGCTTGAAAGTCACAAACAATAATAATAATAATTTGTCCAAAATGGACGATGATGATGATGATGATATTGAAGAAGACGATGAATACGAAGAGGAGGAAGAGGATGATCTAATTAAATCGTTTCGTAAAAGGAAAGAATATATTCGTGATCATCCACCTGATATCGAATGTGAAGATTTCATTACAGATATTAGTTTCCATCCTGATTCTCCACTATTGGCTGTTGGCGCTATGACCGGTGATGTTCTTCTGTAAATATTTTTGATAATTTATTCATTAGATATCTCTACTAGACAGAGCTTTATGCTAGGCAAACAAACGGGGTGTTTATAATAGAATTCCTTTTTTTTTTAAATTTAAATTATAGTTCTACTACAATACCAAAATTAACTTCTACCTTTTAATGAAATCCAAAATAAATAAAATTACATCACTCTCAAGTGTGGAAGTGGCTGGGATTAATATCCTTTTGAAGGGAGGAGGTGGCAGCCAGGAAGGAACGTCTCCAAACAATGAAACTCCCAGATATTCGCGACGTTTCGGTCGAAATTTATTTGACCATCATCAGGCAATCAGGCTACAATTTACTCATAATAAACATTATTAACAGTTAATATATTACAATGGCTGTTATTTTTGATTTTTACTTACAGTTGTCATATGTAAATTTATATAAATATATTTATGCATACGTTGTTTTGGACTTGTTATTAACAAGACGGTTTTTTTTTTTTTTTTTTTTTTTTTTTTTCCCTTTTTTTTTCCCCCCCCTCCCTTTTTTTTTTTTTTTTTTTTTCCTCTTTTTATTTTCCCCGGAACCTTCCAAAAAAAGAACGAAAAAAATATGGGGAAAAAAAAAAACAATAAAACATGGGTGTTTTGGGGCGTAGAAACAGCCCGAGTTAGGATATTGTAAAAGGCGCAGGAGGTTTAGTCGCAAATCAACGATATAAATTTCTAAGGTAGTCAGATGATCCTTATTACCACCGAGCTCCGTATGAATCCATCTTAAAAAACAGCATAATTATCTTTGAGTAAATTAAATTATATTAAAAATTCTATTTCTGACGTTCCTTCTAGGGAGTGGACTCTTGCCGCCCCCCACTTCCCCTTTCAACCACGCCAACAATCCTAACACGCCAGAGGACGTCTGATTATCTCTATCAGTATTATTTTAGGTAGCAGCAGCTTACTCGTCGAACTTGCTACCTAAAATAATTATTTTCCTCGTCTACAAAATATCATAAAAATCTCTATCAGTGTTTCCCAACTTTTTGATGTCCACGGCACCCCAAAGGTGCGTTGGGATTAACATTACACCCTAGAGGCACCCTTCCTTTTTTTTTCCCCCTAACAAAACGAAATTTTTTTAGCCCTGCGGAAATTTTTTCCCCTTCCCTGAAAATCATTTTACCTTTTTTTTTTAGCAAAATTTTTTTTCCCGCCTTGAGGCAAATTTTTCCCCTTCCGTGAAAACTATTTTCCCGTTTTTTTTTTGGAAAAACTAAATTTACACCATAATATAGTAAATTTTTATGATGATGTGGCATAAGGGCAGCCAAGGCGAAAAGTAAAATGAAAATCCATTTTTTTGTCGACGTTTCGAGTGCCGATCGCACTCTTCATCAGGACAAAAATGATGTCAAGTTGTCAGGTTATTTGACATGGCGGTGTAGCTACGTTTTTACCAATTTATATTTTCTTGAAAACTCTCTTTACTGTTTCGAGGTCGAATGTAAACTTTTATTTTTTTATTAATTAAATATCTCGCGGCACCCCTTAGTCATTCACTCGGCATCCTTGGGTGCCGGGGCACGCTGGTTGGGAACCACTGATCTATTCCTTTTCAACATCAAATACTTTTCTATTTAAAAAAAAAATTATATATAAATAAGCAGTTATTTTTTACAAATGTACCCTAAACTTTGCCGCCACTTCGGAAATACATCCCTGCTGGCATTTATACGCCCGGCGTATCCGTTTGTCCCCCATCATCATTGACCCTCGAGCTCGGCCTTGCGTGGATTAAAAACGCAGACTGTATTGAGTGAAGCCCAGTTTGGTTTTCAACTTGAGTGCCATTTTATAATATGAATTTCATTTCCAGATATACTTATTCAAATGAACGCGTTGATCTTAAAGAGACAATTGAATTGCACAGCAAACCTTGTAGAAGTATTGAATTTAGCCACGATGGAAATATCCTCTATTCATCATCAAGAGATAAATCCTTAATGCTTACCGACACAACGACAGGAAAATTAAAAAGAGTTTATGAAAAAGCGCATGAGTTAGTGTCTTTTTTTTTTATTCTTCCTATTTGTTTTTATAATTCACCATTTATCATTTTTTTTTTGTTTTTTTGTTTTCAGTGTTGCAATTTATTCATTAACAATCATAGATGAAAATATATTTGCCTCGGGCGATGACGATGGAAGAGTGAAATGTTTGTTTTGTTTTTGCTTGCTCTAGACATTTGTCTTAAATTTGAAATTAATTTTGATTTTCTTTCTAGTATGGGATATCCGTAAAAGGGATGCAATAATGGATTTAAAAGAAATGGAGGAATGTGTGTCCCAAATGGTAACAACACAATCGAAAAGGTATCTTGTCTGTGCAAGCGGAGATGGCATGCTCACAACGCTTAATCTTGGCTCAAAAAATTTACATATCCAAGTGAGTGTAATTTTAAATACTCTTTGCTTTATCCATTCTACAAAAATGGGTCGAATTTGAAAATGCACAATTTGTAATTTGTTTGTAATGATTTTGATAGACAATAAGTTAATTTTATTGTATCCATATAGTAACAGTCAGATTTTTAAAATTTTTTTTTGTATTAATATCTAAGCTCATCAGCCTCTGAAAAACTTGCAGGGGACTGACGTTTTTGATATAAAACACAAAAAATTTGCTAATTGATATTGAATACTTTTTTTTTTCTTTTATATATTAAATATGTATAACAATGAAAAGACAGCAAATCCAGTATATTTTTGAGATAATTATTAATAAAATTCCAAAATATTACTTACCAGGGGACTGACAAATTTAGTGTTTACATGCTAATTTTCGACACAAAAATAACAATAAAAGTATATAAAAGATGGATAACGCCCGGTATTTGGGCACAATGCCATCTTTACACTCTAAACTTATATAAAACAGATAATTATTTTATCAACAGTGTATAATACTGTGTATAATACAGTGTATAATCCAGATATTTTTTAAAATTAACATAAGCCAAGGGACTTTCAGTCGATTCGAGGTACGCGACTTTGAAATATAAAAAATAATGTAAATTTATTTAAAATCAAAATTTATTGTTTAACAACGCTTAATAAAGTATCTTATATTTATATTATATTGGCCAACAGCCAATAAATAAATTAAAAAAAAAAAAATTATATTATATCGATATGGATAATAATGATATAAATCTAATAGTTTAAACTAAATAGGGATTTAAATGTTCACTTTTTTGACGCGCAGTGTATTTTTTAGAATATTCATCTGCCTAGCAAGTCACATATATATATAATATAATTTTAAACATATTACCTTTATTACCTTGCTACACACATGTATATTCTAAAATATATATATATTTTTGGAATGGAAGATTTATTGCATTTATTTTTGACCAAGGTATTATAGGTTAGGTTTGAACAATAAAAATAGATATTTTTATTATTATTCGCTTTATTGCAGAACTGGCTACTGCGCTAGCAAGCAGTTTCGGTGGGAATCATCCATCATCTTCAGGCCTGAAAATATATTTATTATTACAATTTACTTATTTTAGGGAGCGTACAAGTATTACGTAACGCAATTTTTGAAGATTTTTACCCCCCTAGACGTTACGTAACGCTCAAGTGGCCATTTTTATCTAAAAGTCACAATTATGTTGCGCAAAGTACCGGAAAGTCGCTAAAATACCGTAACGCGTTGTTTAACCCCCCTCCCCCCTGTAACGCATGGTAACGTTTTACGAAACCCCCTCCCCCCAAATTGCGTTACGTAATACTTGTACGTTCCCTTATACATAATGTTGGTTCTTATTAAACAATATTGTTGTAACTGATATATAGAACCAACATTATGTATAAAATAAGTAAATTGTAATAATAAAACCTTGTGAATTTATTTCTCCTATTAAAGCATAATGTTTCAACTAGAGCCAACGGTTACCAGTTTAAAATTAAATAATAAATATATTTTCAGGCCTGAAGATGGTGGATGATTCCCACCGAAACTGCTTGCTAGCGCAGTAGCCAGTTCTGCAATAAAGCGAATAATAATAAAAATATCTCTTTTTATTGTTAAAACCTCACCTATAATAACTTGGTCAAAAATAAATGCAATAAATCTTCCATTCCAAGAAATTAATTTTAATTGCACCAATCCATTGAAAAAACAAAAAAATATATATATTTTCTATATGTCTTTAAATCGTATATCAAAATTTCTCAGTGATTTGCTCTCAAGGAAACCATATATGTGGTATTAGAATTGCTTTATAATACCTATTTTATAATTTTCGAGCCCGCTCCACATCTGAGAGAATTGGTTGATTTATTTGCTTAACTGAGGGAGTAATCCATTTATTTTTCGCTTTCAGTCTGAACCCTATGAAGAGGAGCTGAATTGCCTGAGTCTGGCTCGAAGGGAGAGCAAAATCGTTGCTGGCACATCGAAAGGGAAACTTTTGATTTTCAATTGGGGAGAATTTGCTTATCATAGTGATGAATTCCCAGGACCTAAAGTACATATTAATAAAATTATTCCAATCACAGAAAATATTGTTGTTACTGGAGACGAAAATGGCTATTTAAGGTAAGCATTGAAATGATATTAATATACACTGTGCGTCATTGAAAACGTAACATTTTGTTTCTTTTTAAGAAGGCCTGTTCTAATCTTCCTAAATGATACTCTATTCCAAGAAACATTAATATCTTATACATTTCTAAGTAAAATTAACACAAATACAAATTACTTTAATCAATTTAATACAATTTAATAAAATAAAGAAAAAAAAATGTCGATTTTCTCTTTGAGGGACAAATCAACATTTTTGTTTTGTTGGATATTTTCAAAAAACAAGACGGAGAGAAACCGAAATGGAAAGATTATTTTAAAATTTTAGAAATTTGGCGTTAATAAAGAAATTTCGACATTTTTATATTTGTTTTATTTAAATTGTATTAAATTGATTTGGATTTGTGTTAATTTTACTTAGAAATGTATAAGATATTAATGTTTCTTAAATTAGAGTATCATTAAGGTAGATTAGTCTGGTCTTTTTAAGAAGAAACAAAGTGTTACGTTTTTATTGACGCACAGTGTATTTACAATAATTTAGCTATAAATGTTGAGATTAAATTTTAAATGAGTAAATGTTTGTTGTGTAATTCTTTTGGAATTTCTCTATTTTAACTTGTGATATAAAGTGAGGCGTGGGTTAAATTTGTTAATTCTTTTCTCCGCTTTTCTCTTTTTCCCGATTGAACCTATAATGCTCGTTCTATAATTTATTATAAATAATGTTACTTTTGAGTTGTAAACCTTAACAGAACAATTCACGTAACAATTTTAATTTTTTTTCCAGAGCCACTCATTTGTTTCCGCAAAGACATTTAGGAATCGTTGGACAACATGAATTCGCAATTGAAACTTTAGATATTTCACACGATGGTCAATTTATTGCTTCAAGTTCACACGAGCAAAAGATTAAATTTTGGAATATTAAATTTTTTGAAGACATTCAAATCAACGATCGAATAAAATCAAATAAAAGGAAAGCAATGAATTTCAATTTACCATCATCTAAAGTTAAAAATACTTCTGACTTTTTTTCAGAACTTGAATAATTAAAAGATGCTCTTTTAATTTATAAATATGTATTTATTAAATATATAAATAAATTTTATTATTTTATGAAAAGTATTGTAAATAAATTAATTTTCAACTTCATAATATTTCTATACAACTACAGAGCGTTAACTCAAATACAATTTGAGAATTTTCAATTCAGTTGGGACTTTTCTCTTGGCTGCCTTCACCGACAAATATTATTAAATAGTAGCTCGGGGATACTTGCCACCGTAAGGCTGTTGGCGATGCCAGGGAGGAATTTATTGAAATAGGAAACATTATTTACACAATATATAGGTACTGTACAATCAATCTTTAATATTAGAGTTTCCAAAAACAAAATCTGGGTGTTATATACTCGGATCAAATGGAACTGTGGTAAGCAAAAATTGAAACATTTTTTTTTTTTTGGAATGGGTGCATAAGGTCCGAAGACCTATAATGACCAATAGTCACATGCAGCAGGAAGAAAATAATTATATATATTATATAATTGTATATATATTCAATACAATATATTTATTTGTTAAGATAATCTCTATATATATTTAGAGAGATCTGATGTACAGTGAGCGACAATATTAAGTCCCACCCATGCGTTTTCTACTTGTGATTATTTCATTGTTTTTAAAAAAATATTATATATTTTTTAATGGAAACTTTCATGGTTCAAGCCTAGAAAATTTCCAATAAAGATTTTCATTTTCTTTTATAAAAACAATGAAATAATCACAAGTTGAAAACACATGGGTGGGACTTAATATTGACCTTCACTGTACGGTCAATTTCAATATTAACCGCCACCTCTAGAGAATACAGCCGGGCAGTTAGACAACCAGAGCGCTTAGAAAATAAATACTTTTTTTTTAATATTGCAATGGAAATACTATTTTTTGAGACAACAATTAAGCCAGGTTGTCTAACTTCATGGCTCTATTCTCTAGGGGTGGCGGTTAATATTGAAACTGACTGTACAAAAAGATTTTTATTGTCAAATCTCATATATCAAAATGTAGTATAGTTGTCTCTTTAATAAATTCCTCCACTACAATTCCATCAGCCTTACCGTGACACCTAACCCCGAGCTACTTCATAGCTAACTTGTAAGATACATGAACTAAGGTGAACCGAGGCAAGTGCGCAAATGTTCTATTTAGTCTTTGATGCTGCCATATAGTGAGCACCATGATAAAACATGTTTTATTATATATACTGTCAAAGTCTAATTTTATTATTTTTGGTGCTCACTTGTCCCGGTTTA
>JAKCPI010028135.1:0-14566 GCA_023213315.1 Euborellia annulipes | reverse complement strand
CATATCTTGGAGAACAAATATACAGATGTCAAGGGCGGATACAAGGGGGGGGGGTAAAGGGGGTAATTACCCCCCCGAGATTTGAAAAAATACCTTTTTTTTGCAAAAAATTTTATTTTTCATGTAAAATTTTAAAAATTAATACTTAAAAATTTGATTTGTATTTCTATTCTGGCAAACAAGTACAGAATGCGCCTTTAAATTACTGAAATTAAGAAAAAATAGTGTGCTGTGCGACCAGTCACTCCAGATTACCCCCCCTCCCCCGAGAAACTCCTCTGGATCCGCCCTTGACAGATGTTAATGAATTATAGAACTATAGGACTACATTATTTCTATGATTTTTTAAACTTTCAATTACTTCGCTAATAAAATAAATATTTGATATAATTATATAAAAAAAAATCAATTTCAATTTTTTTTTTTTTTTTTTTTTTTTAATAAATTTTGAGAGTTGACTAGAAAATTAGCCGTTCGGCCAAGACTAAATTTTATAAACAAAAATAAAAACAAAACAAATCTTTTTTAAAGAATTTTACAAATTTGTTTGTTTTTCTATGGAAATAAAAAGGAAAATTAGTTTCGAACATTTAAAAAACTATAAATTCGAAAATTTCCATTTAAGACAAAAATTTAAACAAGTGAATATGAAAATTAAATTGAAATCTTAAAAGAAATTAAAAGAAATCTTCTGAGGGTGAGTAAAATTAATTTAAAGAAGCTGATAACTTGAGAATATTTTTTAAAAAGCCATGGAGTGCATAAATTCGTTAGTTTTTGCCAGACTTGACAAGCTTTACTTCTTTGCTAGCTTGTCACTCTTAAAAATACCCCTAGCATTCTTTAACGTTCCTAGAATGAAATAATTTAGAAAGTGACTGAGAGTTAATAAAACAATAATTAAAAGAATTAGAACTATGGTGGTTTCGTACTGTATTATCAAATGAACAGTTGTCCCTAATGAGAGAACATTTATTAGGAAATTATAAAGGCTATTCCCTCCGTCCCAAATTAGATGTTACATTTCTTAAAATATTATATTTAAATTAGGCTTTTTGTAATTGTAACTACAATTATTATAAACTTGTTATTTTCATTCTTATTTTATGTGATTTTGGGAGATATTTTTGAAACTAATTTGGTAAGGACACTGTACTTAGCTAGTAATTGTCAAGCTAATATTAAAAATTGATACCACATCAACCTAAAATGTCTGAAAAATATTAAAACAAAATTATAATATCGTTAGTACAAATAATCAGTAAAAAAATATTCAAAGGTGCCAACTAATTTGGGCCGGAGGGGGTATATTTTTATATGAATTTTATTTGTAGAATTTATTTTTTGGCCATGTACAAATACGAGCGAATTGCCATAATTGGTTCTGGATCATATGGGCAAGTGGCAAAAGCGAAACATCGTAAATCTGGTCAAATTGTTGCCATTAAACGATTCATTGAAACTGAACAAGACATGAATATTCGTAGGATGGCTTTGCGAGAAATCAATCTACTCAAGGTACACTCGACCGGTATATGCGATTATCAAGTTTTCCTTTACCACTTCCTCCCTTTTATGTAACAATCAAAAAGAGAATAAATTTAAGTTGCGCCTTGGCTGATTACAGCATTAGTGTTGACTTAGTCAGTATTAGCAATAATTTAAAATAATTTATTTAATTTTAAAAATAATTAAATCATAACAGCATCTACGACATCCAAATATCGTCAATATGCTAGAAGTATTTCGACGAAATCACCATTTCTTTCTTGTTTTCGAATATATGGAACGTACACTACTCGATGAGATCGAATCAAATCCAAAGGGATTAAATCATAGAGATGTACGAGAATATTCCTACCAATTATTACGGGGATTAGAATATTGTCACTCAAATCATGTATGGTATTTATAAACTCGAAATATAAGAACGAATTTTTATAAATTTAAAATAATTATTAAAGTAAGCAATAAATGATGCTCCATCTATCTTCATTAAGATTTATTAGATTAAAATTATTTTTGAGATAAATACCAAGCTATTCATAGAAATTGGTAGATAAATATAAAAAGAAATTGGCTATTATTATATAAAAATTCGTTCTAGAATTGAATTTATGTTTGCTTTTTTAGATTATATTAAACAATAAAAAATTACCATATTTCAATTTTACTGTATTAAACCCTAAGCGGACGGGTGTACCAGTGCCTCCAATTAATTAATTTTAAGGTGCTCGACTCGAAAAACCGTTAGAAGACGATTCAGTAGCGGGTTACTCTAGGCGGCAAGAGATGGCGTTAGTTTTTCCCATAGGAAAGCAAGGGATTTATTCCATTTCATTTGAAAGATTCCAGCTAATTAATTAAGGCTTAAAAATTAATTATTCTTTAACACAGTGATTACTAATTTAATTATCTATAAGATATAGAGCGAATTTTTTAAAAATATCTTTTAATTAATGCGATTTATCTAAAAAAAAATTTATTTTTTCGAAAATCAAAAAAAGGGCTTCTATAAGTTGCAGATATTTTAAATAGCTTTAATTAAAAAAATTTGAGGTTGATAGCTTCAAAATTGTGGCTGCTGGAATCTCCCAAAATTAGCACCCCGGGGCGCGCACCTTAAGCAGTTTTTATAATATGCACTTCAATTCAATATATGATTTATTTTTGAGGTAATCCATCGAGACATCAAACCCGAGAATGTTCTTATTAATCAGAGTCAAGTTGTTAAATTGTGCGATTTTGGATTTGCCCGTCTATTTACTGATGATAATCGAGAATCAATGACAGATTATGTAGCAACACGATGGTATCGAGCACCAGAGCTTCTGGTCGGGGATTCCTTTTATGGCAAGTGAGTAGACTGTCTAAATAATTATTATTTAAGAATTAATTAAAATTTTTATTTATATTGTGAACCCTTAGGGAGGTGGATGTCTGGGGCTTTGGATGTATGCTAGCAGAAATGATGTCAGGCGATGCACTTTTTCCTGGTGATACTGATATCGACCAGCTCTATCGGATCATATGTATACTAGGTAACGAAATAGCATGCTAAATATACTGTATGTCTGGAGTTTGAATAATGTTAATGAAATTAATACCCTAGGGCGATTGACTGATCGACAACAGGCCTTCATCTTGAAATCACCAAATTTGGTCTCTCTAAAAAAAGTATTTGGACAAAGGCCAGTTTCATTAGCAAAACTTTTTCCATTGTGGCCAGAAAATATCAGGGAAATAATAAGTTGGTCTCTCAAGTTGGAACCGAAAAGTAGAGCTACATGTTCTGACATACTCAAGTTAGTAGCAAGTAAAATTTGATTTAAATACGGTAGAGCCGCCCTTACCCCCATTCTTCTTTTTGTGATTGTTTCTTTCATCTTATCTCTTTCTTTTTTTTTCTCTTCCCATTTCTTTCACAATTTTTTTGTTTCCCGACCCCTCGGTAGAGTCTTGTAAATCCGGATTTCGATACTCTGGCATACCGGCTAATCAGGCATGTTGAAACTCGTGGAAAATAATATAAAAAAAGAGTTCAATAATTGACTTTCATAACTGGTAGATTTTTTTTTATTTGAATAGAAATGAATAACACCCTTTAGATAGGCCTCAAATATATCTTTTTAGAAAAGATTTTGCCTATGTAAAAGGCGCAGTCGGACAGTGCTGCCCCACTTGTCCTTTGAGAGAACTTAGTAACAATACTTTGTTTGAATTAGTCCATCAACCGGCAGACAATTCAAACGATTATAACTAATAAAAAAACAAAAGAAATCTTTTAGTTTTGACCACTGTAATTGAAATATTTAAACATCACAAGTAAATTATTCTTGGATCAGAATGTTATGATTGAATTTATAAAATTAATTTAAATTATCATAATAACATGTTAATATCCTGATGAGCCAACTAAGAATAAATTTGCTTGTGTTTAATTATAATAAAATAAGAAAACTGTTTCAATATACTCGCAACAATAAAATGGACAGAGTTTTTAATTCTATATTATATTTATCAGTTATGAATCACTTGATATATCTATTATTTTATATTTAATTAATTTTTAGTCATAAATGGTTCCATGATGATGGTTTTTCAAAAAGATTTGATATAGAATTGGAACGAAGATTAAAAGAAGATGCTGTAATAAATCCACTATTGACTTTTTATGAAAAGATGACGGAAGGGGCCCGTCAAGCTCGAGAAAAACTGATTTTCAATTTACCTAGAATCAGAACACCGTCACCTGTGGTTAAGAAAAGTAAAACGATACATAAATACATACCTATAAATAAATCAATTTGGGAATATAGAAAAAAAAAATTTTATTTTAAGGTAAAGGCAATGATCCTTTCAAACAAATTTTATTTGTTTGTTTCACTATTTTCTTTTCATTGCTTTAAGATAAATGGATAACTAAGCGTTGGCATCGTGATAATTACCCATATCTTTTCTCCAAACCCTTCTATATGCTTTTAATCGACATGACATTTCGGAGAATACTAGAAAGTTTGTACCACATGATGTATCAAGGTAAAAGCAAGCGAAATGTTTTGCAATACTTTTATAAATATATAGTAAAATGTCCTAGAAAAATGTAATATATGAGTGGGATGATGTTCTTAAAAGAATTTTTACATAGGCACCTGACAGTGTGACAGGAATTGTCAAAGCTTAATTCGAGTGGGGGCTTTTTTAAAAATTATATTATTCCTACCATTACCATTATACAAAATATTATGGGTTAATGATCGATGGAATATAGAGAAAATAAAAAATTATGGTGAATGAAAATCAGAAAATTAATATTCAACAAGAATCTTCTTATTCCCAAATAATTTTTTTTTTTTTTTATTTACATAATGATTATTTTAATATAGAATAGATTTTTTTATTTTTAGGGCCAAGGCTTGAAGAAGATGATGACGAAAGGCCTTCTTTTCATTGGCATATTCATGGACCTAAACCTCCTGCACCTAAGCTCAAAGAACAATATCCATATTGTTCAAAAGAATGTCGCCGGAAACCTAGACATGAAAGATATTCAGATTTTGCGGCTGCTGGTGATCCATTAATTTTGGAAGGACAAAATTATAAAGGAAATATTGAGACAAGCTTGAGATATTCGGCCATAGATGAGAAGAATATATATGGAAATGGCGATCCATTAGTATTTCCTCCGTAATTGCCATTTACTCAAATAAATAAATTATTAATCATATCCATATTGTTTGCAAAGAGCAAATGTTTGGCACCAATCCAAAGAAAGAAAGAAAATGATCCTCGTAATAGAGTTTTCTTGTATAGCTAGGATGTTAGAGAGGGGAAGGGGGGTTTAAACGGTAAATAATAAGATCTTAAACCTGGTCTATTTAGACTATAAAGAAGTATAAAATTTAATTGTGAGGTATGTCTTAAAATTTAAAAAATTAAAACAAGACGGAGGATTTGATGATGATAGGCTTGCTTTCTTCTAATTTATTCAGATAGTAAGAAAATTAAATCTAAATATTTCTGGAATTTATACTATGGTCTTCCTTTGCCAGAATCCCTCAACGCATTTGGCCAGGTTCAGAATGTCTCGAATTTTACGCAGTGAGAGGCCTCTGATCCCAAGAAAAATTGAGTCAATAATCCAGATCCCCCGAAGGATGGCTGGTCCCAGCCCCCCCCCCTCCCAGCCACATTCCCTAGTTACGACATATGTCGACACAAACAATCTGGTGCGAAAATCATGGCAGGGCTGGGGTGTGGGTGTCGGCAAATTTAGGAGGTGTCAGCATAAAATAAAATCATTCATAAAATATAGTATTTCAACTGCAAAAACTATAAAACTCTATTTAATTTTCTCGATGTAGGCAAAACATTGCCTGTGCGATAATCATAGCAGATTTGGATTTATTTATATTAATTATTGTAAATTTTTTTCTAATAAAGGGACTCATATTTTTTTTCTAGTGTTTGTAATCATCGATATTCAGTTGTCAAGAAACACAAAAGTGAGCAAACAGATTTCAATCCATCAACTGCAGAACTTCCTATGCCAATAATTTCGAGTGGGGTAAATCCAGGAAATTTGTTGACACCCTTATCATTTATAAGTACAAGTTCACTCGATACATCGTCAGAAGATATCGAGTTTGAAATACTTCCAACTGCAGCATCGCCTATGGAACCGGCAAAAGTAATTTACCAATTTCAAATTTACTGTTTTAAATAAATAGGACTATTTTTTTTTATAAAATTATTAATATTTCTAGATTTCGAAAGCATTAAAGAACTTGTCGGATGATAATTTCGGCCAGATACCAGAACATTGTGAGTTAATTTGTAAACCAAAAGCAGGCTCTGGGCTCATTATTCAAATGGAACAATTACACAAAACTAATAGAGATACGATAAGAAACATTTCTAAATGTCAATGTTACCGAGAGCCCATAACCTTGACAAATCTCTACGAAAAGCCTCTTGTGGTAAGATTACTATGGATATAGTTATAATGTAATTAAGCCTTTGAAGGAATACCAGTATTTCATTATTAGACATATTTTCAATCTCTTGCTTAAGTATTTGGTTTAGTACAGATTTCCATGAATGCTAAAAAAGTTTTTTCATCATACAAAAATAGACCTATTAAGTGTTCGTTAAACTAGTTTTGAAACTATTTATGATAATAAGCTTATTTATTTCTTAATACTGTATATATATATATAAGGAATATTACTATTATTATTTATTGTATTTCAGCAATTCTATTCGCCACCTTTAGCGGTAAAGAAAAGAGCTATTTCGAATTTAAGAAGATTGTAATATTATTTTTGGACAATAAAGAAATTTAAAAAAAAAATATTGTTTTTTGTATTTCTTAAGCTTACTTACCCCGAGAATTTCAAAGTGACGAAGACGTCTAGGATTTTCAATTTGAACATTCTTCTATTTTGAGAAATTGACAATTTTCTGGTAGAGATTAGAGTATTCTCCCCTTTCATAATTTATTTATTACATTTTAAAAGAAAATCATACAAATAAACAATCACTAAAAAGACATTTCACTTGAAAAATTCAACAATGAAAGCTTTTAGGAAAGAATTTAAATAATGGCTAAGTTCATTACGTAAAAATGTCAATCTGATGACAATGAACTTGGAGACAATAAATAAAACAAATGAAGTGTAAAGAAAATTATTATTTTTCTTATATTATAAATTATATAATTTTTTAATAAAATTTTAATTTATTAAAATGTAACAACATAGACTTGGTTGGCGAGAGCTTGTTCCCTGCTTGTGGCTAACTTGACTGATCAGCTGATCCCTGTGACCTCACCAGGTAGCATAAAACACATTTAATACATTTTAATCAAAATGTTAAAGTAGGAAGAAATTAAAATGAGTGAACCAAGTGGTGAACTACAGCAGCTAGTGCCCCAGGACCAGGACGATGTACCGGTCACACCACCGCCGGTATCTGCACCAGGCAATCCACTTTCGCCGACCTCACCTAGTACCAAAGTATTCAACTGTCAAGCTCTATTCCATTATTGATATGCCTCTGAATTAATAAAATTTCTATCATAATTATGGTCTTAATTAGAAAGCAAATAATACAGATAGAGATGAAAACAACATAAGAATAATATAAAGGAAACAATTCCAGGCGCAAACCTACTGGGGCTTTAGTCCCCTCCTCCCCCAGGAGGCCTAAATTATCACGATATATTTTACATTCTTAATAATATTAAGGCAATTATAAAGCTATTTACAAATTTGTATTAACCCTTATTGGCAGTGATTCCACTTTTAAAGAAGTGAATTTATTTATTATTTATAAATCCAAGAACTGACGTTTGTTTACCCATATTCAATTGAATTATATTTTTTTTTGCCCACACTTGTCCTTTGACTTAGGAGAGAATCAGGAAGCCTACTAGACTATTTATGAAAATCGATATAACATTTAGATGCTTCTTTCCCTACGGTTTCATCTGATGCAAACAAATAGTTAAACAATCGACCCCATTCTTGTTCTGATTCGTACAATACACAACAATTATGTTTTTAAAACACACATGGAAAATGTTTGTTTAGCTAGAGTCTATATCACATTGACCATTTTTTATGAGATTAAAATAAACCTTTCGTCTTATTTTTATAATATATATTTTTCTAGCTGTCCTCTGGATCCGGAAGTGTTCAAGGGAAATCTGGAAATCACAGTAGTTCGAAAAACAAAACACCTCTTACTACTTTAGGAACCAGCACAATAACGACACCTTCTTTGAGTGGTAAATAATCAATTCAAAAAATTTCAAATTCATGTTTAAACTAATTATCTCATATAATTTTAGGTGGTCATCAATCAAGACTGTTATATGTAAATGAGAAACTATCAAGAGGACCTTCGCTTTTATCAGAACATAGTTCTCGACATGGAAGGCCATCAACATCGGCAGCCTCTGCTTCTGCAAGACTTCACAAAAAAGGTTCTTAATTAGAAATAAGTAATTTTCCCAAATTAAATAAATAGTAGACTGGACGCTATGTCCAGCGGCTTACCTAACTCCCAAGGGATGGGGGATCCAAACTTCATTATAGAGCCACTCTTTATTTGTATTCACATATCGTGTAAATAAATACTTGTAAATACTGTAGTTATAGAACTTAGGGATTTTTTTCTTGCAAAATGTTGCTCGTTTGGGCTTAACCTTAGATACCTCAAGAACCAAAAGTATGGGGAAATAGGTGGAAAATTAGGGTACATATTGAAAAACAAATAAAAATGATTTTAGTGGTATCTGCTAGTTTCGAAAATCTCTTAGCTAGAACAATAGCAAAAGCCCGATAGATAAAGGTGGAATTAGAACTTAGAGATAAGGAATAAAACAAAATAAATTCGTATATCTACGATCACTAAGTTGTTGTTTTATACCATGTTTTTAAAATAGGCAGGGACTCTAGCCGAATACAACATCTGAAAATTCAAAAAAATCTAGTTCACTTATGCCCGTTTGCACCAACACATCTTAGATCTTAAGCTCGTATGACATCTTACAATTCAATTTACCAACAGAAAATCGGGTGTTAAGATCCTCTATTAGTGCCTATACGCATAAATAATAACAATAAGATAAATTTAATAGACGAAACAGCGCAAGAAAATATCATAGAAGCCGTACAACCAGAGGTTTACTTTTCTTGAAAAAACTTTTTGCAGATTGAGATGCAAGAAGAAGAAATAAAATTTAAAATTTTATTTATCAGGATTTATTAGTGCTGACGACCAACTGCAGTACATTGGTTTCGGTTACATTGAACCATCTTCAGGTCTGTAAAATTATTACAATGTAAGCAAGACACTCATATCGGTCACTGTTTTAAAAAAGATAAATTTATTTCAAAAAAATATATATTCTTTATAAAAATAGTTGAATAAATAAAATGCCATATTTCGCTTTTTAGGTTATGGAAGGCTCAAGGCGAGCTTAAGATCTAAGATGTTTTGGTCCAAATAGGCATTAAGAAAATAAATTTTAAAAATAATGCTCTTTCTTTAATAGAATTGAATTCAGAAGCATCATATCAACTTTTTGTTGGCAAGTTATAAGATCCAGAAGAATTAGGGAACTAAGGGCAGGTTTCTTAATCCATGGCCAACAAAGAGCCAGCTACTTGTATATGGAAAAAGAAACCAGCTCTGAAAGGGAGAGATTATATTTTTTTTTAATTTTTCAATGGGCATTTTGTCTTCTACCCCCTAACTAAAAGTTGAAATGACACCACTGGACGGAGACGGACGGAAAACGGAAGAAAATTTTTCTTTTTATATATCTAAAGCAATTTTTAATTCATTCAATTTTTTCAAAAAAGACCTCATTAACATTTATCTTACATAGCTCGCGCACTCATTTTTTTAATGCATTTATTTTTTATTTAAAAATTTATATTATTTCTTTCTTTTAGCCTTAATTCTATGCTTTTTACCTTTTTTATTCTTATTTATTTTTAATTTGCTTTTAGTATATTTTTTTTTTCTTTGCTTTTTTTTTCTTTTACACGTTTTAAATCGCACTGTCAAAGCAGCATCCAATATGCCTGTGCAACATCACGTTTTTCTATCAGATATAACCGACGTGCGCAATATGGAAAATGATTTGCTCCGGCTTTTAGAAGATTTCCATTCTGGAAAGTTAAGAGCATTTGGTAAATAAAATTTTATATTTTTTAATTATCTATTCTGGAGATTCTATAATAAAAATATTACATTTTTTATAAAAGATATATGATATGCCAAATTAATATTGTAAATAACTAAGATTTTGGCAAATATAAAATTTTTTTAATGAAAAAGCTTCAAACCTTAACGGCATCTGCTTCATTTCTCAGGTTTATGTTAGAAACGTATTAAAATATGACTCATTGAGAGAATTTGCAAATTTTTCCGGATCATAGGGAAAAAAGAAACAAACTATTAGATTGTTCGATTGCTTATTAAATTAATTTAAAAATAAATAATTTTTTGTTTTCAAAACAAGGCTTTGAGAGGGGGAATCTTGAGACGCTTTATTAGATATATAATAATGAAATTCCATGTCATAGGAAACAGTGGCGTAAAGTATTTTTGCTGGTTAAAATTAAATATACAAATTAAACCTATTATTTGCTTCAAAGGTTTTATTAATTAAATTAACACTTATACGTAAAGTGAATTTTTATTAATAAAACCTTGAAACAAAAACCTAGTGTTTATTTGTATATTTAATTTTATTTACAAAATGTTTCAACGAGAACCAACTCAAAGTTTAATCTTATTTTTGCTGGGCCCCCCAGCATCCTTTTTTCGGGCCTCATTATTAAAGGGAATAATTTACAAGTAAAAACCATGAAATTTTTTTTTTTTTTTATGTATACTTGTTTACAATTTGGAAACTTACTCATTTCATTTAGATATTTACCAAGTGTTGTGTATTGTTTAAAATTGTTTGTTATTTATACATTGCGTGTTAGGTCGTAGTTTTATTTTTAAGTAATAATAGAATTTACCTGAGAAATAATGGAAGGCTGTATTCCTGGAAACTCCAGAGGGCCCACAAAACTTTTTGTCCTACCCGATCGCCCCCCCCCCCCCCCCCGCAGCACGTGATTTGTGTACGTTACGCCACTGACGGGAAATCATTACTATCATTTACCCATAAGAGCATTACACCCTATGTGTACAGTGAGCGCCAAAACTAAGTCCCACCCTTGCGTTTTCTACATGTGATTATTTCATTGTTTTTATAAAAGAAAATGAAAATCTTTTACATAGCTTTGGATGGGTGGGACAATATTGTTCCTCACTGTACATATACTGTGTCTGCATATTAAATATTAGAAAATGGCAAATTCCCTCAATATTTCAAATTTTAACCTGTAACTAATATAATAGATTTTATCACAGAAGTAGATATCTTCTTGTGCAAGGAGCTGATAGCTTCCCGCAATTGGAAATGACGAGGTGACGAAAAAAGAGAGAAATATTATCATCAATAAAATTTTATATTTGTTAGTATTATCATATTAATTAACAACTATAATACACATTTTTTTTTATTAGAGAAATTCTAACAATTTTGGAAGTTCTAGAAAAATTTGCATGTTTATAGATGTTTTATATATTTTCCGTGCCATAACATATTTAAATTTACCATATTCTCCAAAATAGATGCATCGAATTGAAAAATAATAACTTCTTATTATGTTTAACTATTTACTATTTATAGGTAAAGATTGCAGTATGGAACAGATGACTAGCATTCGTGAACAACAAGAACGTTTGGCTCGACTACATTTCGATTTGTGCGCACAACAAGAATTATTCACTCCATTAAGCGAGGATGGTCTGAAAGCTTCCAAAGAACATATGAGTAAATTGATGTCTTCCCTTGAACAGCTTAGTTTATCTATAGAGCGGCTTCATAGCGACGGAGGAGGTGGTCCAAGTGGTGGGGGTGGTGGTGGTGGAGGCGGTAGTAGCAGTGGTAATAATAATGGCAGTGGAGCAGGAACAACTTCATAGACACAATAAATTATATAAGTTTATTATTATGTTCTATAAAATGAAAGTACAGTGGAACCTCGCTTAAAGAGCATAATTCGCTCCAGAATCAAACGCGTAAAGCGAAACAGTCGTTATACGAAACAATGACATTCTCCCCATAGAACTCCCCCCCCCCATGAGGCAGACTGATGTAACATGCGTACAGTGAACGCCAAAATTAAGTCCCACCCATCCGTTTTCTATATGTGATTATTTAAGTGTTTTTATAAAAGAAAATGAAAATCAGGAATGAAATTTAGAAGAAAACGCAGCCAAAAAATTTTTTCTTTAAAATATATTTTAACAGCTTACGTTTCGGCTTTTAAAATATATTTTTAAAGAAAAAAATTTTGGCTGCGTTTTCTTCTAACTTTCATTCCTGATACAAATTCCACCAGCCATATAATACCCTTATACTAAAATGAAAATCTTTTTTGGAAATTTTCTAGGATTGAACCATGAAAGTTTCCATTAAAAAATATATAATATTTTTTTTTTTAAACAATGAAATAATCACAAGTAGAAAATGCATGGGTGGGACTTTATATTGCCCCTCACTGTTCAATCCGGGACTTCCCCTCTCCTCGTCACTCGTTATGCAAAACGTCGCACGTTAACCAAGTTATTTTACAATTTCTTTTGCTAGTTATGAGAATTACTCGTTATGAGAGATGGTCGCTAAGCGAGGTTCTACTGTAAATCTTTAAAAAATATGAGAGGTATCGGAAATTCACCAAGTTTTTTTATCCAAACATTCACTGCCTCTCTACGTTTCAAAATAAATTAAATGGACAAATGCTCTCTTTAGAATCTGTCCAATTTATTTTGATTCGAATAGTGTAAATACAACTAGATATATACAAATTTTATACAATAAAAATCAATTTCCCCCACAAAAATGTCCATTTGTGAATTCATTTGACTTCTTTAAATTTAATTTTATTCAAGGTCAAAAATAAATAATTTTGCGTATTATTTATTTATTTTATTTTATTTATTGTTTATAAACATTGCATTCATGCTCATCTACTTTGTAATATTGGATGGGGGGAAATTGACGATTTGCAAAACATCTGTTGCTTGTACTGAGAATGAGATTCCATCTCAATGGGATCGAAATATCTACAAATAAATAGATAATACGCAATAATATTATTTTTAGAATAAAATTGAATTTCTTTACAGACAATTCTTTAAATTTAGTTTGATTTGTGTCACTTCCTCCCTGGACATAAGTTTCTTCCATATTAATTCGACTAGAGCTTCTAAGATTCTTTTTATGTTATATTGTTATGATGATCGGTGTTGAAGTTGAAATCGAGATTCGGTGATTTAAGAATAGAGTAGATGGAGAGAGACATTTTTTGATACTACTTTGCAGAAAGATTGTGCTAGACTTAATTCCTAGTCAATTATATTTTGCTTAATAGAAATGTAATACTAAAATCTATAAAAATTGCACTTAGTTTTTGATAAGAAATCATCTCAAATTTTTTACACTATTACATGGATTCATAATAAAATTGTTAAGTTTTTTTTGTTTTTATAGTAACCATAGGACATAAAAAATTATTGAAAATTGTATCATGTCTTTTATATATTATATATGTTTCTGTACAATTTTTTGGACATGTTTCATCTAAATGTTAGGATTTAAAACCCTAACTCCGGGTCCACTCTAGTAAAATCTGCACCGAATTGTACTCACAATGCTTATTTTTATTAGATTGGACCTGGTTTAATATAAACCAAGTTCCGATTTCTTACAGTAACATAAATACCGGAATTTGAATTAATGTATTTTGAAATCTTTTTAAATAAACACAATTTATAAATATTTTCTGCTATATTAATAAAAAAATACCTTCATTAAAAAAGGCGACTCTGGACATGTTTACTTCCAACCTTTTGTTTCTTTTTGTCAAATTTCAAATTTAGATCTTTGAATAGTCGTCGTTCTATAAATTTTTACAAAAATTTATCCTTTAGAAATATTGGAACAAAAGCGTTGCAGAACTCTGGAGAGACAAGTTAAAATAAATTTTTTTTTAAATTAAGTATAGTGAAAAAGTTTTATAAAATTTTAATTAATAAAAAATATAAATTTTCAATCTAATATCTAACTTTTATCTATATACAATATATATATATTCTATATATACTGTATATAAAAAAAAAAATTTGATAAATGTATATATATATGATATTTCGAAATCCACAATTTTCAATGAATCTATTTCATATTAAGTAGGTCTATATGTGGGGCATTCCATGGAACGGAAAATTAAAATTTTTCAAACCGTTCGATTTAGCGTGCAATGCCCCATATATACTGTATGTGTACTGCATTTGAAACGAGGAGTATCGAACTAATAATTAGAATTTAAAATATTTTGGAAAATCAACTAGCGACGAGAAGTGGCTATAGACTTTGAATTGGATATAGAGATTTTGTAGAAAGCCAAGGAATTAAATAAAAAACTTT